>CANNZV010001988.1:141716-214158 GCA_947561585.1 Caprella mutica
GAAAAGAGTCACTGTGATGATGTACTATCAGAGAAAAGAGTCACTGTGATGTGTACTATCAGAGAAAAGAGTCACTGTGATGATGTACTATCAGAGAAAAGAGTCACTGTGATGATGTACTATCAGAGGCAAGAGTCACTGTGATGATGTACTATCAGAGAAAAGAGTCACTGTGATGATGTACTATCAGAGAAAAGAGTCACTGTGATGATGTACTATCAGAGAAAAGAGTCACTGTGATGTGTACCATCAGAGAAAAGAGTCACTGTGATGATGTACTATCAGAGAAAAGAGTCACTGTGATGATGTACTATCAGAGAAAAGAGTCACTGTGATGATGTACTATCAGAGGCAAGAGTCACTGTGATGATGTACTATCAGAGAAAAGAGTCACTGTGATGATGTACTATCAGAGAAAAGAGTCACTGCTGTGATGATGTACTATCAGATAAAAGAGTCACTGTGGTGATGTACTATCACAGAAAAGAGTCACTGGAGTGATGTACTATCAGAGAAAAGAGTCACTGTAATGATGTACTATCAGAGAAAAGAGTCACTTTGATGATGTAATATCAGAGAAAAGAGTCACTGTGATGATGTACTATCAGATAAAAGAGACACTGTGGTGATGTACTATCACAGAAAAGAGTCACTGGAGTGATGTACTATCAGAGAAAAGAATCACTGTAATGATGTACTATCAGAGAAAAGAGTCATTGTGATGATGTACTATCAGATAAAAGAGTCACTGTAATGATGTACTATCAGAGAAAAGAGTCACTTTGATGATGTACTATCACAGAAAAGAGTCACTGGAGTGATGTACTATCAGATAAAAGAATCACTGTAATGATGTAATATCACAGAAAAGAGTCACTGGAGTGATGTACTATCAGAGAAAAGAGTCACTGTGATGATGTACTATCAGATAAAAGAGTCACTGTGATGATGAACTATCACAGAAAAGAGTCACTGGGGTGATGTACTATCAGAGAAAAGAGAATCATCCGGAAATATAATCAGAAAATAAATCTGAAAAATTTTAGTTAATATTTACTGAACCGCAGATTGTGCGAAAAAGTTCAGTGAATGGACACTGAATGAAACGTTTTTTAAATAAGAGTAATAGATAAATGGGAAACATTATTTAGCTAATTTTGAAAGAAATAACACCATGCTATAATTCATTTCATAAACTATACTTTAAAATGTATTCAGGATGAATCAACTAGGTATTGTAATTAACTAATTTTATGACTTCGGCTTTTCCGCGTCAGATATGAACACGTTTTAATTATAATAAAAACCTTCAAAGAATCCGAAAATTATTATTTTATGTACATAATCGGATTCGGAAGGTTAAAAATAGTCTATGTACATCGACAATAAGCTATTTATGAAAATACTACTAGCAGCTACTTTCCCGAGTCCGCGGCAAAGTAGGACCTACTTTCCCGAGTCCGCGCCAAAGAACGAAATAGGTACAGCTCAACATCACAGTTGAGAAATTTAAAACTAACCGTTAACGTTTAGTGAACTGCGGAAAAGTTCAGTGAGTGAACACTGAATGTGATTATTATAGAATAGGAAAAATAGATAAAAGGAAAGCAATATTTGGCTAATTTGAAAAAAATAACACCACGCTATCATTAATATCATAAACTACACTTTAAACTGTATTTAACCTGAATCAATTAGGTATTTTAGTTTTATAATTTCATAGTTTCGGCTTTTCCGCGTGAGATGAAACACAATTTAATTAAAATATAAACCTTCAAAGAGTCCGAAAATGATTATTTAAAGTACATAATCGGATTCAGAAGGTTAAAAATAGCCTATATATATGTTTGAATTATCTCAAACACTCCATTTTGAAAATATTAAAAATATACTTTTTTAAAAAGTTCATTTTTGTAAAACGATCATCCAGAGCTTAGCTGATTTCACAGTTCGATTCAGAAGGCTAAGTTTAGTAAGAAATGGTATCCTTTGAAATTATATCTGTTCGAAATTGGTCGTAATTTTCGTATTTGAGATTCAATTTTTTATTTTTGTGTATAAAATTGAAGAAATTCAACTGGTCCTAATATTTTATTCAATGTTTCGATTTTTTGGAAACTTAGTGTATGGATGGAATTTTGGACGTAAGTCACGAATATGTTGTCCGTTTGCAGAAATTCAATCTGGTTTTCGAAATACAAGAGGGTTTTCAAATATAGGTGTGATTTCGACACCCGAATTCAAAATCAGAACTTTTTTTACGGGATTGTAGCATAATAATATAGTAATACAATGCACTTAGTCCCGTTCGAAAATCACTATACATTCGAAATTTATAGACGTTCGAATATTTCAATATCTCTTATCTTTCGAATCAGGTGAAGTTTCGAAAAAAACTCGTGAATAAAATAAATTTCGATGAGGTTTGTTAACATTTCTCCGGAACCAGATTTTAAAAAATTCACTTAATAAAGGAGTTACGAGGTCAAACGCGCATCAACCTTTTGTCCAAAAGCCAATCAATGAATTCGAAAAATAGTTATACTAAAAGATGCGGAATGAAAAGTTCTTCCATATTGTCAAAGAAAATTTAATCTAAACAATAAACAAAAAACTTATTCATGAAAAACCTTTATGCAGATCATGCAGAAACCAGTCATGTTATCTAGTTAGCTCCGTAGATGTCAACTTCATTTTGTGGCGTATCTTAGAATCTTAGAAAAGGAAGAAAACGAGAAAGTGGTTAGTTAGGACACTAATCCGATTCGTCTTCAAACGCTGATTACGCAACTTTTTTCAAAAAGGTCGAAATCCAACTAGAAGTGGTTCAAAAACCAGTTTGAAATATTGGTGTAATGGACGACTTTATCGAGCTTCAAGAAATATGGCGATAACGGATAGTTCAAAAAAATTGAAGTTACCATTTTCAGGCATTTTAGACGCAGCCGGATTTTTTAAAATCATCTATACCATTTACAGTTCTAGTTGATTCAAATGAAATAATATTTGATCCAAGTGAATTTCAATTTAATCCAAGTGAATTTCAATTTGATCAATGTGAAATAATATTTGATCCAAGTGAAATAATATTTGATCCAAGTGAAATAATATTTGATACTAGTTAAATTGAATATTTTATCATTCCGATACCTCACATTTTTCGTCTTTGTCTGTTGGTTGCAAAAAAAATGTCACGATTTTAATATTTAAAATATTTCTATAATACATATATGAGAGATTATGATCGCCCCATCTTAATCTCTCATTGCCACTTTAATATTTCTATCATTATCCACCATAATCGTTTATTACCCACCGTAATCCTTTATTACCCACCGTAATCCTTTATTGCCAACAAAAATCCTTCATTACCCACCATAAACCTTCATTGCCCACCATAATCCTTAATTGCCCACCATAATCTATCATTGCCCACCATAATCTATCATTGCACACCATAATCTTTCATTATCCACCATAATCATTCATTATCCACCATAATCCTTCATTGCCCACCATAATCTTTCATTATCCACCATAATCCTTCATTGCCCACCATAATCCTTCATTATCCTCCATAATCCTTCATTATCCAACATAATCCTTTATTACCCACCGTAATCCTTTATTGCCAACAAAAATCCTTCATTACCCACCATAAACCTTCATTGCCCACCATAATCCTTAATTGCCCGCCATAATCTTTCATTATCCACCATAATCATTCATTATCCACCATAATCCTTCATTGCCCACCATAATCTTTCATTATCCACCATAATCCTTCATTGCCTACCATAATCCTTCATTATCCACCATAATCCTTCATTATCCACCATAATCCTTCATTATCCACCATAATCCTTCATTGTCCACCATAATCCTTCATTGTCCACCATAATCCTTCATTGCCCACCATAATCTTTCATTGCCCACCATAATCTTTCATTGCCCACTATAATCCTTTATTGCCCACCATAATTCTTCATTGCGCACCATAATCCTTCATTGCCCACCATAATCTATCATTGCCCACCATAATCTATCATTGCCCACCATAATCTTTCATTGCCCACCATAATCTTTCAGTACCCACCATAATCTTTCAGTACCCACCATAATCTTTCAGTGCCCACCATAATCTTTCAGTGCCCACCATAATCCTGCACTGCCCACCATAATATTTCATTGCCCATCATAACCTTTCACTGCCCACCATAATCTTGCATCGCCCACCATAATCTTTCATTGCTAACCATAATCAATTGGAACTGAATATGGTATAAACTTATAAAGCTTTGAGAGTAAAGTGGTGTATTGAAAGATGAAAAAAATTCACACTAGTCATTCGAGCTCAAAAACTTCTAAAACATACGAATGTCAAGTTTCATTTCGACATGGTCGAACCAATGGCGTTTCAATCATGTGTCCGAAGGCCTGTACGAAATAACATTCTGAATTATCGAACAGTTTCACATTTTCGGATAAGTTAAAAAATATACTTTAATTTTATCATTCAACTTTTAATGTAATTGGTAACCATGATATCAGTATATGTGTGTATTGGATACTTATTAAAATTACCAATCAAATAATTATTGAATATTTAATTTAAAGTGTGGTATAATATGCAGCTGTCCGATAACCTGGAACTTACCCTGTGTTGAAATATCATATTGATGAAGAAGTTTTGTAGGAATAAATAATTGCTGGCAATTATTTTATATATGTATTCTCCATTGACTATTTGTTATCTCAAACTATTTATCAACAATATCCCTTATTATCAACAACGTCCGGTAGCGAAATCTCTGGTAGCGAATTGTCCGGTTGTGAAATGTCTGGTAGCGAAATGTCCAGTAACGAAACGTACTAGTAACGAAACGTCCGGTAGCGTAACGTCTGGTAACGAAACGTCCGGTAGCGTAACGTCTGGTAACGAAACGTCTGGTAGCGTAACGTCTGGTAGCGTAACGTCTGGTAGCGTAACGTCTGGTAGCGTAACATCTGGTAGCGTAACATTTGGTAGCGTAACGTTTGGTAGCGTAACGTCTGGAAGCGTAACGTCTGGTAGCGTAACGTCCGGTAGCGTGACCTCTGGTAGCGTAACGTCTGGTAGCTTAACGTCCGGTAGCGTAACGGCTGGTAGCGTAATGTCTGCTAGCGTGACGTCTTGTAGCGTAACGTCCGGTAGCGTAATGTCTGGTAGCGTAACGTCTGGTAGCGTAACGTTTGGTAGCGTAACGTCAGGTAGTGTAACGTTTGGTAGCGTAACGTCCGGTAGCGTAACGTCTGGTAGCGTAACGTCTGGTAGCGTAATGTCTGGTAGCGTAACGTCCGGTAGCGTAACGTCCGGTAGCGTAATGTCCGGTAGCGTAACGTCTGGTAGCGTAACATCCGGTAGCGTAACGTCTGGTAGCGTAACGTTCCGTTGCGAAACGTCCGGTAGCATAAAGTCTGGTAGCGTAACGTCCGGTAGCGTAACGTCTTGTAACGTAACGTCTGGTAGCGAAACGTCTGCTAGCGTAACGTCTGGTAGCCTAACGTCTGGTAGCGTAACGTCTGGTAGCGTAACGTCCGGTAGCGTAACGTCTTGTAACGTAACGTCTGGTAGCGAAACGTCTGCTAGCGTAACGTCTGGTAGCGTAACGTCTGGTAGCGTAACGTCTGGTAGCGTACTGTCTGGTAGCGTAACGTCTTGTAACGTAACGTCTGGTAGCGAAACGTCTGCTAGCGTAACGTCTGGTAGCGTAACGTCTGGTAACGTAACGTCTGGTAGCGTAACGTCTGGTAGCGTAACGTCTGGTAGCGTAACGTCTGGTAGCGTAACGTCCGGTAGCGTAACGTTAAATAGTTACGAGAGAAAGATGTTATATAATTATATATTATGTTACTGCGAGATGTTTACATTAAACTACCTTTTAATTAGGCTGTATAAGGTTTTAGGTAGATATATTCAACACCAGTATATTCCAACCTGGTCAATTTCATTTCTATGAACATTATTTATAATAGGTACCAACCTAGGTAAGTTGAATTGTAATTCCATACGATGATAATTGTATTGCTACCTAGGTATGTATGTACGTACATACAGGTAAGTATTAAGAAAAATATTATCTAGGTAGGTTCCATCAACATAACTTGAATCACCTTATTATTGCAAAATCGATTAAAATTCCATCCTGTTAAGCTTCTTGACTAAATTTTCATTATGTTGGGAAACTAAATTCATACCAATATTATAAGATTCGAAATACGTTTTCAATAACGGAATTCAATAACGAAATCATCTAATATAACAATTATTATACCGTCTAGATTTTTTTAAATATCGCATATGATTATTTATTATAAATACTAATTTAATAAATATTTTTATCAAAATATTTAATTTAATTTCAAATATATATACAGAAACATATTCCAAATATATATTCAGAAATATATTCCAAATATATGTCCTGAAATATATTCCAAATATATATTCAGAAAAATATTTCCTGTGCCTTTTTTTTAATATTTTAGGTGCATAGAATATATTCGAATATATAAATTTATAATATATGAAACATTACAATGTACAGAAAAGTACCGGTAAAATAGGCAATATCACCGGCGATGTCGAAGTACAGTGCCAATTCGACCAATTTCTTCCAGAATTGTGGTAAAAATCTCGGCAATGAAGTAATCTATACATATAAGAAAAAACAATACAAAAATTATTATTATTATTATTAGATAGCACATGGCTTACTTAACTATACGGCTTGATTTTCTGCCTTTTCGTCAAAAAAGTAGAAGGTCAATATTTGCATTTGTAATAAAATTCACGGGTTACAACCAAATTACGACTCTTTTATTATTGATTTATTAAATATATAGTTTCCTGATAGGTTAAAAGAATTGAAACATATATATAATACTTGAATATGAAGCATCTTATAAAACAAATATCCGTGTAGGTGTATAGAATATATTAATATGTTAGATAGTAGCCTAGCTGTGTACCGTAATTTTCTCAAATCTCTGATTATAGCTTAGAGAGCAGTTATCAATCGAAGTTTTTATCATGTATAGCAACTATTCATTCATGTTGTTGTTGGTCTCAGTTCACAGTTGTATACAGAAACAGTGTAGCACAAGATCGGAATCACCTCTCAGAAGATATCTATAGATGTCGGGTGTGCTTTGGGGATGGGAAACTGCCCATCTTCTAAGATTCATCAAATCATCAACTAAAGGTACCAGGATTTTGAAAAGCTAAGGTAACACTAACCTTGCAGACTACCTTTGCATACTACTATTGTGATTCAGTTAGAGGAGGAGAATCTGGGACGAAGAAGACAGACTCAGCGGAGAGGAAGTTGCAGATGGCGAGAGATTGTGTATCGCCCACTTTCCTTGAGATGAAATACAACCCATGGTTCACATTCACGGCCTATTTGGAGGATGTGGCTACCAAGATAGAAGAGAAGAACCGATTTGAAGACGCTAAAGCGAGGAACATGTCCGTAAATCATGGCGGCCAGTTCGAGATGGTGATATCCACAGATAGATTTAGGAGGGATGGGACAAGGACGTGCGGAGTGGAGGTTTTAATGTCTAGAGGAGGAATAGTTTAAACCCAATGGGCCGTAGTTGCTGCAGGGTACTGCAGCTCCTTCAAAGCAGGGACGGTCATGACGCAAGAAGTAGTAATGTTGCTGGAAAGAGATCAGACGCAATGCAGGGGAAGGCCATAAAACCAGATGTCAGATCGCTGCAGGAAATACTGTGGAGGTTGCACGATGGGGTCACATATAGAAATGGCAGCCGGAGGGTTGATATGAATCTGGATGGAATTACCATCTTTGAAGCTACAGAGAGGCGACCATTAAAAGAGAGCTAATGATGGTTAGACCACTATTACATCTTAGACTGAGAGAGGTCTATAAAAACAATGGGTGAGCCTGGCCCAATTCCAGGCTGACCCCACACAGAGCTACGCAGGTGGAAGAGGATGGTGGACAGGAGTGAGACGTCACGAACCAGGTTGTGTGGAGCTTAGTAGGAGTCCTCAAGACATATATGAATGCAATGCCTAGATCGTTGGAGGAACTGAGGAGCAAACACGGACTAGAGCCCTAGACGAAGATATGATGGAACTTAGAAAGAACCCAGTAACCGGTGGAGGCACTTCTCAGTAGGATGCGGAGGCTTTTATCAGCAGTATGCTGAGGCGCTTTGAAGAATAAGAAGAAGACAGCAACAATAACACATGGAATGCAGGACGCAGGTGTTTACCATTTTTGCAAAAAAAAGCTTGTACCGTTTATTTCTTTTCATCGCCTTGAAGTTGTCTTTTACCGTGGCCGGTAAATTCCACCGCGGGAAGTTCCACCAGGAAGATTCCACCGCGGAAGATTCCACCGGCGTTAAATGCAAGATGTGGAAAATTCCACCGCGGAAGATTCCACCATTTGAAAAAAATATACAAATAAACAGTATAAATAAACAATTTATTTTAAAATGTATTTCTATTTCTAAGTCTAGGTAATTGATAATTATAAATGAACAAATCTTTTTTTTAAATATAAAACAATTGCTAATCCATCATATGGGCATTAAATATTTAAATGGTTAATAGTGACAGACTATGACGCTAGTATTGGAACACCAACCTGTGGCAACACTGTTAAATTTAGCTTCTTTAATCTATCAACAGAAACACTAAAGTTCAGATTTTAATATTTGATACAAAAATATATTTTGTTATGTTTCATTATTGAAAAGCATGGTTTTAGTGTCTATTTCTTTAGAGTCAATTTAAAACAGAGACCTGCTGAACCGCTTTTATATCAAGATGTTGCATATCAAAACAAACTCTGTACGTGTTATGATTTATATATTTTATGTGAGTTTTGAATTTATGATTTTTATTCGTGTGTCTGTGGTTTCAGGTCGTAGCTACTTAATGTACCGCAATTTACCTGCTTTACTCTATTTTCAAAATTTAGTTAAAACACATCATGTTTAAACTTTATTTTGTAATAGTTTCAAAAGAGATTATTAAACAGTTACAGAAAGTTTCAGCTTTGTAATTTTACTTTTTATTTTAAAATATATCGATACTAATTAAACATTTTATTTCAGTACGTGTCAAATTGATTCTTCAATCCCACCTTTAATCGTCGCTGATTTAAATTGTAGTATATTTTGGTACTTTTACAATTTTGGGTGATAGATAATATATATAAAATAAAATTTATATTACTATCAAAATATTATCCTTAATTTCAGTTCCAACATATATATGTTTAAAGGATAATCAAACTAAATCTAAATTGTTGTTCATTTTTCCTGTTGGCTATTTTCTTGTGGCATTTTTCCTGTGGGCTTCTTTCCGGCAACCATTATTCATATATGCATGAAAATTATCTTGGTTTTCTAGAATTTTAATTAACAAATTCTAAATTATTAAAAGTCCTCCCCACTCTATTTTTTTTATTTCTCTATTCATTAGAACTAAGGTTACTGATTATAAAACTGAAAACAATTTCGAATTTGGTTCTATAGTTTTACTATAGTACTAGTGTATTTTCCAGTTAAAAATAACGGGTTTTCAATAGTAATTTATTACCCGTTAATTATTGTTCGGTTACTTTTATTGAATTGAGATCAATTAAAATTCATTTTTCTGTATGATACGTTACTATATTTAATAGATAAAATTCATATATAGAAATCGAATTAACTCAAAGAATTTAAATTTCATATCAATATATTCAAGTGCGTATGATAGTTACATTCTTCAGGTTTAATATCCGTCGTGTAAAAGCGGACACCAAATAAATAAATATATAAATAAATAAACACACTAAGGAAATTATTAGTATAGATAGATGTAATTTAAGATTTTTTCCGTTCTTTCTACTACCCCTCGGAATTTCAAGCAAAGAAAAAGCCCGCATGTCCGATAGTCTAACTAGATCCGACAAATTCAAAACAATAACAAAGCTGATCCCAAGAAAATTGATCCATATAAAGAATCCAATTACCTAATTAAGTATTTCTTACAAATAGTTTTCATAAATCATAACATTTTTCCGATCTAGAGAATTTTTAATTTCAAAACACTGCATTTGAATAGGTTTGTACTATGTACATACTAACGAACATATACATACTCAATTATGCGGGCTTTTTCTTCTTATGAATCTCAGAATGAAAGAAAAAACGAAATGTGAATATTTCTTATATAATTAATCGTGAACAGAATACTTGATTGATTTAAATTCTGCTTACAGTTATATGTTATATAAACTTAGCTTTACAAATTTAAAGCAATTCGAGAATTTTTTTAATTTAGGGTGGAGAGGACCTTTAAAGTAATCAGTTGCAACAACGTAGAGAAAATTGACCTTCTATTTTTTTGACGAAAAGGCAGAAAATCAGGCCGTATAATTAAGTAAGCCATGGATAGCACTGTGTAAAAATGGTCACCAAACTGGTGGTGCAACAAACCAGTTACAAAACAGGTTTAATTTAATTAACCCTAATATTGCTAAATGAAATTGAACCTGTTTGAACGGTTCTAGGTAAATTCCCCCGCGGAAAATTCCACTGCGGAAAGTTCCACCAGGTAAGTTCCACTGCTGGTAAGTTCCACCACGGAATATTCCACCGCTGGAAAATTCCACCACGGAAGATTCCACCTTTAAACTGAAATCAAGGATAATATTTTGTTTGTAACATAAATTTTATTTTATATATATTATCTATCAACCAAGTAATCAAAAGTACCAATATATATTTTAATATAAATCAGCGACGATAAAAAGTGGAATTAAAAGATAAATGTGACACGTACCGAAATAAAATGTTTAATTATTATCAATATATTTTAATAAAAAAAAATTCAAAGTGGAAACTTTCTGAAACTGTTTAATAATCTCTATTGAAAGTGCTACAAAATAAAGTTTAAATATAATGCGTTTCAACTAAATTTTGAACATAGCGTTAAGCAGGTAAATTTTGGTTAACTAGCTTCGATCTGAAACCACAGACGTACACACGAATAAAAATAATAAATTCAAAACTCACAAAGATATATAAATCATAACACGTACAGAGTTTGTTTAGCTATGCAATATATTAATATAAATTCGGTTCAGCAGGTTGCTGATTTAAATTGAATCTAAAGAAATGACACTAACAACATGCTTGACATATTGCTGCTTAATATTAACCTTTTCAATGATGAATATAAACCTAACAAAATTGTATTTTATTGTCATATATTAAATCTGAGTGTTTCTGTTAATAGATTCGAGAAGATAAATTTAGCAGTGTTATACACTGTTTATTTGTATTTTTTTCAAAATGGTGGAATTTTCCGCGGTGGAATTTTCCACATCTGACATTTAACGCCGGTGAAATCTTCCGCGGTGGAATCTTCCTGGTGGAACTTTCCGCGGTGGAATTTACCGGCCACGGTTTGAACATAACGAGACAAAATTACACGTATACTTCTCTAAATTAAGCCCAGAAGTATATGCAATTTACTCTGTTGGTATGATATGGCTATGATTATGTCTTCCTTTTTACCGTAAGGTATTACAATTTAGGATATAAGTTAATTTTTCACTAGACAGATTGAATTTTTGAAGTGACATTAGTTGCGTGATTTTTTTATTTCATTAGATATAATCTTTGATTGGCTATTGTAATTTTTGTGTGTCAGAAGACATGAAACAATTGATGTCCAAAAATAATCATTCGTAATTTCAGAATTATTATTGAATTGATGCTATGTTTGTGGCCTCTAATGTATTTTTTTTGGTCACCATATACCTGACAATATTCACCTTAATTTCATGTCATTTATTGAAGGTATTTTAGAAGTTATGTCTGATAAGGTTAATTAGGATTACAGACTATAGAGGGATATCGTAAAAAGCATTAATGCGTGTCTCCAAACATTGACAACGTCAAGTACATCTCTATTATTGTGATATAATTAGAATGCGATTAAAGTAGGTCTGAGTACGTGTATCTCTAATGAAGCCATAACTCACTGTGTATCATCCATCTTTTCCTTTGCGTCACAACATTTATTCAACCAGAAGATGGCAACTGCAATGGTTATTGCCTGCGCGAAATGATTGGTCCTCATCTTCAGTCTCTGAAATTCAAAAATACAAACAATATAAATAAATGAATTATCAAAATTGACAAAGGAATCACTACTTACAACTATATCAATATATTACAGGATGTGATAGTTAATATGAATATTCATATACATGGATAGTGAATCGATTTAGATGGTAGACAATGAACAGTGACCGGATATTTTGCCGCATTCGCCATCCATGTGAACAAGTCGACACTAGGACAATTCGCCGCTAAAAACTACTATAACTGCATAATTCACCTGTCTAAGTCACTGCATGATTCTATAAAAGAGTCACTGCATGATGCTATAAGAGAGTCACTGCATGATGCTATAAGAGAGTCACTGCATGATGCTATAAGAGAGTCACTGCATGATGCTATAAGGGAGTCACTGCATGATGCTATAAGAGAGTCACTGCATGATGCTATAAGGGAGTCACTGCATGATGCTATAAGAGAGTCACTGCATGATGCTATAAGAGAGTCACTGCATGATGCTATAAGGGAGTCACTGCATGATGCTATAAGAGAGTCACTGCATGATGCTATAAGAGAGTCACTGCATGATGCTATAAAAGAGTCACTGCATGATGCTATAAGAGAGTCACTGCATGATGCTATAAGAGAGTCACTGCATGATGCTATAAGAGAGTCACTGCATGATGCTATAAGAGAGTCACTGCATGATGCTATAAGAGAGTCACTGCATGATGCTATAAGAGAGTCACTGCATGATGCTATAAGGGAGTCACTGCATGATGCTATAAGAGAGTCACTGCATGATGCTATAAGAGAGTCACTGCATGATGCTATAAGGGAGTCACTGCATGATGCTATAAGAGAGTCACTGCATGATGCTATAAGAGAGTCACTGCATGATGCTATAAAAGAGTCACTGCATGATGCTATAAGAGAGTCACTGCATGATGCTATAAGAGAGTCACTGCATGATGCTATAAGAGAGTCACTGCATGATGCTATAAGAGAGTCACTGCATGATGCTATAAGAGAGTCACTGCATGATGCTATAAGAGAGTCACTGCATGATGCTATAAGAGAGTCACTGCATGATGCTATAAGAGAGTCACTGCATGATGCTATAAGAGAGTCACTGCATGATGCTATAAGAGAGTCACTGCATGATTATATAAGAGAGTCACTGCATGGTTCTACAGGGTGGCGCAAAAAAAAGGAAACCCATTTTCAAATTAGTTTATTTTACAAACTATCAAAGCTAGAAATTTTCTGAAAATACAGTTTTATTTGTATACTTTTTCGGCATCTATTTTGATAATCTGTTAAGAGTAACGATGAAAATTGTACATCCTGCAGCTAATTAAAAAAAGGTACCTAAAAATGGCTTGCGCGAGCACGAAATACGCAAAAAATTTCATAATAGGAATAATATATTTCCATATGTAGTGAAAATTTAATCCTAGAATTTTTCATTCAATTAATTAACTCTTTCAGGCCCAGACTTTTAAGGGAAATAAATGCCCTATGTTCCCAAAGGTTTTTGCCTATACCTAATCATTTTTGTGTAAGTGGTGCAAAATTTGAGCTGCCGAGCAGCACACAGACTTGATTATTAAGAGGTAGTATACTTTCTGTACCACTGAGAATTAAACCTAACACTTATGATGGTATGAAATATCTACTACCAGACTTGGAGGCGTTTTTAAGGTGGTACATTTTCTGTACCACCTTGCAACAAACATGCTTCTCTGTGTGGTATGAAATATGTTACACCTGACTTGAAAGAGTTAACGTTTTGGTTATTGACTCTTTCATTCATGGAAATACATCTTCATCACTAACATCAATGCCTTCTACTAAATGTGCATTTCTTTGCAGAAATGATTTTCCAAAATTTAGACGGTGCGGTAAATCAGGTCTAAGAGTTCGAGCCTTACATGCATCTTAAAAGGATGATATCTCAAATCGCATTTAACAATTCTGTGAAATGTGTCTTAAATGATATCTAATTCTTACCATCTGATTTATATTTTTTTATTATCAATACGCTGTTCATGAAAAAGATTAATGTTTTCATGTGTTCATTCTTTTCTCCTGCGACATGATCAATTTTTGTTCAAAGTTAAAGTGGTTTCTTCAGTTTTGAACTTATTAACATTTGTCAATGTGGTTTTACAGTTTGTGGAAATCTTTCCAGAGAGCAATGTTCAAAATGAGGTTGAACCTGCGTATGTAAAAATTAATGGCGATATGATTTTATAAAGATATCAATTTTTCCTTCAAAAAACAACTTTCAAATGGTAATTGATTGTTTTATTTTCTCTTATTCGTTACAAAAAATAGTAGAATTTAATGTTTTTACATCCATATGAAATGGATTATACCTATTGTGATTTTTTTCAAATATTTCGTTCTCGCGCAAGCCATTTTTAGGTACCTTTTTTAAATCGCTGCAGAATGTTTACTTTTCGTCGTAACTCTTAACAGATTATCAAGATAGATGCACAAAAAGTAACTGAATAAAAGCGTGTTTTTAGAAAATTTCTAGTTTTGATAGTTTGTAAAATATACTAGTTTGAAAATGTTACATATTTTTTATTTGCGCCATCCTGTATGAGAGAGTCACTGCATGATGCTATAAGAGAGTCACTGCATGATGCTATAAAAGAGTCACAGCATGATGCTATAAGAGAGTCACTGCATGATGCTATAAAAGAGTCACAGCATGATGCTATAAGAGAGTCACTGCATGATGCTATAGGAGAATCACTGCATGATGCTATAAGAGAGTCACTGCATGATGCTATAAGAGAGTCACTGCATGATGCTATAGGAGAATCACTGCATGATGCTATAAGAGAGTCACTGCATGATGCTATAAGAGAGTCACTGCATGATGCTATAAGAGAGTCACTGCATGATGCTATAAGAGAGTCACTGCATGATGCTATAAGAGAGTCACTGCATGATGCTATAGGAGAATCACTGCATGATGCTATAAGAGAGTCACTGCATGATGCTATAGGAGAATCACTGCATGATGCTATAAGAGAGTCACTGCATGATGCTATAGGAGAATCACTGCATGATGCTATAAGAGAGTCACTGCATGATGCTATAAGAGAGTCACTGCATGATTCTATAAAAGAGTCTCTGCATGATGCTATAAGAGGGTCACTGCATGATGCTATAAGGGAGTCACTGCATGATGCTATAAAAGAGTCACTGCATGATGCTATAAGAGAATCACTGCATGATGCTATAAGAGAGTCACTGCATGATGCTATAAGAGAGTCACTGCATGATGCTATAAAAGAGTCACTGCATGATGCTATAAAAGAGTCACTGCATGATGCTATAAAAGAGTCACTGCATGATGCTATAAAAGAGTCACTGCATGATGCTATAAAAGTGTCACTGCTTGATGCTATAAAAGAGTCACTGCATGATGCTATAAGAGAGTCACTGCATGATGCTATAAGAGAGTCATTGCATGATGCTATAAGAGAGTCACTGCATGATGCTAATTGCACGGAGTACAGTTTTCTAATTTCCTATCATTGGTTTTCTAAACAAATTGGTCATAGTGTTCCCAGACCAATTTTAAAATATCTACGATTCTACAAATAGATACAATCAATAGATTTTCTTTTATGAAATGTGATAATAGTAAACTTTGAGAAATTCATCTTACACTTTTCTTTGAATATAACTTACAAAATCAATATCTTGTATTTAATGTTGCTCCAAGATTGCCTCGAGGCTTATTAACTTCTTTAAGAGTTCTGGTATACATGCGAATTAAACTTACTGTATAAATTAGAGTTCAGAACCAAGCTGTAATTCTCAAAATTTTCAATTAAACTTCCATTAATTCAGTTAGATGAAGTAATTATTTGCAGCACTTATATATAATATATTGGAATTAAACATTGCTCCAGAGTTGATACAGTGTAACTCACAATAGGTGAAATGGTACAGTAGCGATAGTAAGTAACTACATAATGTATTTTTTAAAATCTTTTTGCAACTTGCTATCGGTTATTGTGTCTGGTCGCGTATATTGTGTATTTATCATTTATTTTATAATTAGATACGTAGTGTCGTAGGTTCGATATGTTAAATGCCTATGCTAAATAATCACCGGTGTTTGTGTCCCTTTGTTTAATTACATTTATTGGTTAGTTACAGCCTTATCTGAGTAGCTTCTCTGCACTCACGAGCATTTCATAGAATGGTGGTGGGCGACTTCGTTCAATTCTAGCGACTTCCTAGTTTCTTATTATTTCAAAGTATCCAATATATTTTTTCCCCAAAAGAGACGTTTATTGTTATTATCAATCGATTAAAATTTAAAAAAAATTATTTCAGTTGATAATTCACCATTCAAAGTATAATATGGTTGAATCAATTTACCGTAAACCATTTTTTTTAGAATTCGATTCGTATTATAATCAATTTTACCAGCTAGGGTTAACAGCCTTTATTGCTCATAGTAAGTAACCTGGTGAAATTAATAGTGGAAAAACTCAAGAGCATTAATTTACACAATTAACTTAGTAATTCATCAATAAATTGACCTAACGTACTTATATGTTCTTTAATTTAAGAATTGATTCCCCATATCCAATTTTCATTACCTAATCTGTTAAGCGTCTGTGGTTAACAATATTGTTACCTTAGTAATAGATTATGAATTTTAAACTTGGTGCCAAAGATTGTTAGCTACATGTAACATGCAATTAGCTACATGTAGCATGCAATTAGCTACATGTAGCATGCAATTAGCTACATGTAGCATGCAATTAGCTACATGTAGCATGCAATTAGCTACATGTAGCATGCAATTAGCTACATGTAGCATGCAATTAGCTACATGTAGCATGCAATTAGCTACATGTAGCATGCAATTAGCTACATGTAGCATGCAATTAGCTACATGTAGCATGCAGATAGCTACATGTAGCATGCAATTAGCTACATGTAGCATGCAATTAGCTACATGTAGCATGCAATTAGCTACATGTAGCATGCAATTAGCTACATGTAGCATGCAATTAGCTACATGTAGCATGCAGATAGCTACATGTAGCATGCAATTAGCTACTTGTAGCATGCAATTAGCTACATGTAGCATGCAATTAGCTACATGTAACATGCAATTAGCTACATGTAGCATGCAATTAGCTACATGTAGCATGCAATTAGCTACATGTAGCATGCAGATAGCTACATGTAGCATGCAATTAGCTACATGTAGCATGCAATTAGCTACATGTAGCATGCAATTAGCTACATGTAGCATGCAATTAGCTACATGTAGCATGCAATTAGCTACATGTAGCATGCAATTAGCTACATGTAGCATGCAATTAGCTACATGTAGCATGCAATTAGCTACATGTAGCATGCAGATAGCTACATGTAGCATGCAATTAGCTACTTGTAGCATGCAATTAGCTACATGTAGCATGCAATTAGCTACATGTAGCATGCAATTAGCTACATGTAGCATGCAATTAGCTACATGTAGCATGCAATTAGCTACATGTAGCATGCAGATAGCTACATGTAGCATGCAATTAGCTACATGTAGCATGCAATTAGCTACATGTAGCATGCAATTAGCTACATGTAGCATGCAATTAGCTACATGTAGCATGCAATTAGCTACATGTAGCATGCAGATAGCTACATGTAGCATGCAATCAGCTACATGAAGCATGCAATTAGCTACATGTAGCATGCAGATAGCTACATGTAACATGCAATTAGCTACATGTAGCATGCAATTAGCTACGTGTAGCATGCAGATAGCTACATGTAGCATGCAATTAGCTACATGTAGCATGCAATTAGCTACATGTAGCATGCAGATAGCTACATGTAACATGCAATTAGCTACATGTAGCATGCAATTAGCTACTTGTAGCATGCAATTAGCTACATGTAGCATGCAATTAGCTACATGTAACATGCAATTAGCTACATGTAGCATGCAATTAGCTACATGCAGCATGCAGATAGCTACATGTAGCATGCAATTAGCTACATGTAGCATGCAATTAGCTACATGTAACATGCAATTAACTACACGTAGCATGCAATTAGCTACATGTAGCATGCAGATAGCTACATGTAGCATGCAGATAGCTACATGTAGCATGCAATTAGCTACATGTAGCATGCAATTAGCTACATGTAGCATGCAATTAGCTACATGTAGCATGCAATTAGCTACATGTAGCATGCAATTAGCTACATGTAACATGCAATTAGCTACATGTAGCATGCAATTAGCTACATGTAGCATGCAGATAGCTACATGTAGCATGCAATTAGCTACATGTAGCATGCAATTTACTACATGTAGCATGCAATTAGCTACATGTAGCATGCAATTAGCTACATGTAACATGCAATTAGCTACATGTAGCATGCAGATAGCTACATGTAGCATGCAATTAGCTACATGTAGCATGCAATTAGCTACATGTAGCATGCAATTAGCTACATGTAGCATGCAATTAGCTACATGTAGCATGCAATTAGCTACATGTAGCATGCAATTAGCTACATGTAGCATGCAATTAGCTACATGTAGCATGCAATTAGCTACATGTAGCATGCAATTAGCTACATGTAGCATGCAATTAGCTACATGTAGCATGCAATTAGCTACATGTAGCATGCAATTAGCTACATGTAGCATGCAATTAGCTACATGTAGCATGCAATTAGCTACATGTAGCATGCAATTAGCTACATGTAGCATGCAGATAGCTACATGTAGCATGCAATTAGCTACATGTAGCATGCAATTAGCTACATGTAGCATGCAGATAGCTACATGTAGCATGCAATTAGCTACATGTAGCATGCAATTAGCTACATGTAACATGCAATTAACTACATGTAGCATGTAATTAGCTACATGTAGCATGCAATTAGCTACATGTAGCATGTAATTAGCTACATGTAGCATGCAATTAGCTACATGTAGCATGCAATTAGCTACATGTAGCATGCAGATAGCTACATGTAGCATGCAATTAGCTACATGTAACATGCAATTAGCTACATGTAGCATGCAATTAGCTACATGTAGCATGCAATTAGCTACATGTAACATGCAGATAGCTACATGTAGCATGCAATTAGCTACATGTAGCATGCAATTAGCTACATGTAGCATGCAATTAGCTACATGTAACATGCAATTAGCTACATGTAGCATGCAATTAGCTACATGTAGCATGCAATTAGCTACATGTAACATGCAGATAGCTACATGTAGCATGCAATTAGCTACATGTAACATGCAATTAGCTACATGTAACATGCAATTAGCTACATGTAGCATGCAATTAGCTACATGTAGCATGCAATTAGCTACATGTAGCATGCAATTAGCTACATGTAACATGCAGATAGCTACATGTAACATGCAATTAGCTACATGTAGCATGCAATTAGCTACATGTAGCATGCAATTAGCTACATGTAACATGCAGATAGCTACATGTAACATGCAATTAGCTACATGTAACATGCAGATAGCTACATGTAACATTCAATTAGCTACATGTAGCATGCAGATAGCTACATGTAACATGCAATTAGCTACATGTAACATGCAGATAGCTACATGTAGCATGCAATTAGCTACATGTAACATGCAGATAGCTACATGTAACATTCAATTAGCTACATGTAGGGTCACACCGGTAAATTGCGACCCTCTTAAGTCTCTAAAACCTGCTGAACCGAATTTATATTGAAAAGTTGCAAATCTAAAGAAGAGCAATGCAAGTTATAGTTCCCAATATAATGTGTGTTCAGATGCTCCTATTTTTACGCATATTTGGTTAGAGTTAGTGAGTTAGTGTGCCGTAATTTACCTGCATTAAACTATTAGCTTTCCCACTTTCTTTCCTTTTAACTCACCCAGAGACAGCTAACCGTTACTTGTGTGTGTTCAGTGTGGGTTCCGAAGTGTAACTATTATAAAACTGAACTTCCTTCTTCTCAAGTACAACTAATGTAATAGTCATCATTTTCCTCCTGCAAACGAGGAAAATTAATTCTAATTTACAGAATTTGATAGTAGTGCGAGATTAAATATGCACTGTATAAATGGAATATGTATAAAATGTTGTGAGCAGTAAGTTCTCGCCCTCAATTTACCGCCGGAAAGTTCACCGTACTCAATTCAACGCGGCTTAAGTTCACCTCAATTCAATTCTTCGCATGGTAAATTCACCGCAAAAACAATTGAATTCAAAATATTGAAAAAAACAATAAAACAACAAACTTGCAATATAATAAATGTATCAGCAACTAAATAAACATTAATTACGTTAAAAGTAAAGGCTTGTTTTATAAGGTGAAGTGACACTTGCTCATTAAATATTTATAAATATTTTCTAATCAATGAAATTAAATAGGAACAGGAATATTGAATTATTCCTACTGAATATATGAAAAAAATATAAATTAAGTCATGATTGTTGTCTCAACATTAACTTCTTTTGGAGAAGTATTTGTTATATTTAATGAATTAAAAATCCATATAAGGTACTAAAATAAAAATTACGATGTGTCGTAAACAACTTTATTCCCAGGCATTTAACGTAACTGTAACTACAAGAAAAAAACATTATCGACGTAGAAATTGGCAGTGTAATGTTGCGCAGTTGAGCTGTGAAAATTATATATCCTATATTAATTGGATATTAACACCCACAACACAAGTAGGTATTGTAAATTAAAGATTAGTGTGTGAAGACACACAAGCATTATAGAATGTTTATATTTCACATGTATGAGCACAGTAAATAATGTTAAGAAAGGAGGCTCATCTACTTGTTAAACATTAGTTTATGGAGACCTAAACGAAACTACAGGTTACATTGAAGAGCACTGAATAAATCCATTTTTCAAATTTAAAAGAATTACAAATCCAATTAGTCATTTTATTCGATAAATTGAGTTGCGATGAACTTACCATTCAATGAATTGAGTGCGAACAACTTTCCGGCGGTGAAATTACCTGTTATCATAAAAAGTACAGTTACATATACTGCTCATGACTAGAGAAAGTAGTATGTTTAGCAGTGTTAGTTTACTTAAGCCCGTATTACACTGTGGCGCTCGCCATGGCGGTGTTGTCTCTCTCTTCAGATATGGCGCTCACCATTCTCAAAATTGTTATTACACTAGACGAGTCGATATGGCGATGATCGTGCATTAAAATTTATGGAAAATTGAAAAAAATTACTATGAAATGAATCGTAGCACTAAAATTCGATGTCATCACAAATATATATTAAGTTAATTATCATTTTGATAGTTGTGTGAAGCAATTCCATGCCTACATAGTATTAATTTTTTTAATTATATTGATTGTATGGCAACACTGTACACTCTCACAGAAGCGTTAATTCTGTTTTATACAAAACCTGGTTTTTTCTTATGCAGATCCCGCATTAGACTTTCAAAGTCTTAAATAACTTGTAAAATGAAAAAAAATACATTTTCCACAACTTTAAATCTCTTCAACAGGCTTCAGTGACAATTTCATCACCTCTAAAACGGTGGCGGTGTTCGTTCTATCGCGCAGTGAGCGATCACAATTCCATGGCGCTCGCCATGGAATTATTCGCTATTAGAGAGAAAAGGGGCGGAGTTAAAGAGAAAAATGACAAAACTGTGGCGACCGCCATGGCGAACACTACAGTGTAGTACGGGCTTTTAGGATAATATCACAAGATGGACTGAGGTTATCTTAGTTATTTGTGAAAAGTTGATGAATGCAAATTAATTCGTAACATTTTCAGAATTATCACGGTACTAATTATTAAACCTATATAAATGAGTCTCCTCGTATAGTATTTATTTAAAATTAATATATTTCAATAAAATTTTATGAGTTAATGTCGGACTTCCGATAATGCAACCTAATTAATGAGATATTAAAATCGGTTCTAGGTATTTATGCCGTCAAAAATTCTCGCAGGAATGTTCAACACAAGAAAATTTGCCACACAGGAATTTTGTTGCAGGATATATTGTTCTTAAAATTGCACGTTTTTAGATTACGCAACGAAATTAGTAATCTCAACGATAAAGTTCTAAAGGCCTTTAAGGATGAAACTTAAAGCATGTAATTTGTTACTATTGAGCCCAATGGAAAAGGGTAACGTCTTTCCCATGCAGTCAGTTCGCCTTCACATCCCAATTGTAGTAAATACTAACCTAATTAACCTTATACATTCCAGTAATTGCGTATAGTAAATTAAAATTAATATACATATATTACAATTACTGTCGTGATCTCTTAAATTGTCTGGAGTTTCTAAAACCGAGAGTTATAAAAAAATTCTTGCTGCGAAACTTCCTTGCGGGGAAAGTTTTTGCGACGAACATAATTCCTGTGGTGAATTTTATTCAGTGAAATTTCCGGATACCATAAAAATCATTAAATAATTGATGTTATGCATAAAATTATAATTATGTATTAGTAACAGTTACATTCGTATGAATTCTTCAGAAATTAACATGACTGGGAACAATGTACAATGAAACTCCTGAGTTATGAAGTACGTAATGGTTACTTCATAACTGGGAGCCACTTCATAATTCGTGTGCAGTGATGTTTTCTATGATTAAAATCATAGAGAATTCTGGTCATTGAGGGATAACTATGGCAAGAATTATTTTTATTTGGATGTGCACTAAATTTTATACAAAATTGGGGTAATGAAACAAATATTAAGTAAATGTTGTGGGAAATCAAAATAGCATCTCATTATTTCAAAAAAAATTATATATATCATTATCATGGTAGTAGCCTTATGATGTATTTGTAGGACGATTGCTACATTTTGTGAGAAGTAACTGTAGTGTTCACGTGCTCTGTATAGCCATAGCGTAATCTAATAGGGGAGAACCGGGTGAGTTCGTACAGCGGGTGAATCCGTACAGGGCCATAACTCAACACCTGTTATGTTACAACCCGTTGAAATTTGAGTGATCTTATACATTATAATAACAATCAGTTTGAAAAAAGTTTCAGCGCGTGACGGTGTAGTATATTCCTTCAGTGAGAGATCATATATTTCTAGCACTAAAATGTTTTTTTCTTGCTACTTGAGCTAAGCCAAAGCAATTACAATTTACTCTCTAAAAACTTCATTTGGAATACTAGTAATCACTAGGATGCTATTTACGTATGTAAACGTAAACATTTAGTTAAAACTCATTAATATCTGATGTACACCATTTTGAAAATAAAATGGTGGTGTGGGGTGTCATCGTATACAGAGCTGGGCGCGCGAACCTTTTTTTAGGTTCCGAATCCGAACCCGAATCTTCGTCAATTTTGGGTTCCGAACCTCCGTATAGCGAACCCAATTTGGAAAAGATTGGTCCGAACATTTGTTCCGAACCAAACATTTAGTCCGAACATTTGTAAGCTAACCTCTGATTTTTTAGGTATATATTTTATATCTAAAAATTAAGAAAAACAAAAGTGAACTACAGTCTACACATTTACATTCGGCCCTTTTACTAACTTATGCTTCCAAGGCTATTAGGGCAACCTATATAAAAAAAACAGTTTTTTCAACAAGATACTAACTATTTGTCAGAAACAAGTTACAACGAGAAGGTTTCACTCTATGTTAAAAAACACATGTCTTATTTATAAACCTACGTTACAGTATTTTTACAAGTTGTTAGTTTTTTTACTAAACTAATGTGTACCAAATTTCAAGTAAAAATATTGAATATATAAGGATAAATAAATACATAGCTATATAAAAGATTGGCAACTGAGTGAGCTGAACTGTTATTGGATGGAGTGTGAACCAATCATAGCTCGTGCATTTGTCTCTACTACATAAAACGTGGACATATTCGTGCGTATTGGGTAACCAATCTGTATTTCTACGTTGCCACACGTCACTAAAGTACAATTAATTCCATAATTTACGCTGAATTACGTCGATACGTAAATGTTTAACTTTTGAATTAAAAAATATAGTTGGTATTTATGTTGGAACAAAGTCAAGAAAGGCCAGTAAATTTAAAGAAATGACATGAAATATATAAAGTAATTTAAAAAAGATATGCCTATAAAACATACGTCAAATTCATTAGGGTTAATATAATAAATTTATAATAATAATTATACTGTGACTGGTAGAACTGCTATTTCATGAAATACAACTAATTTAGAGAATTTACTAAATAGGAATAAGAGATTCATAGAAAACTTACGAATATTTGTGTAGACTAACCTAAATATGTTCACTATAGAGGTAAGTTCGCTATACCGGATTATACTATTCAGCGTGATTCACTATACAGGAGTTCACTATAAGGTAGTTCCACTGTACTAACTATACTTAATAAGTTAGTATCATTGAGTATGACTGAATGAGCATTAAGTATATTTAAAGTTCCCCTCCAGTCTCCACTCCAATACGTATAGTTTAAGTTATTCTGAATTTTCTTCTGACCTCCGAATTTCATGCAAAGAAAAAATAAGACCAACTCTGTCGTCATAACAATGCAAGACAATGTATCCATATTAAAGTATCCAAGTATCTAATTAAATATGTTTTTACTATTAGTTTTCAATTTTTCATTTATATTACAACATTTTTGATTAATTCTATCTAGAGAACTGATGATATAAAAACTGTTTGCATTTTGTTTGAATATGAAAGTACTATAAGATACCGTATTATGGTATTCCTATACTCTATTTGCTTGCTTAACTTTTTCTTCTATTCAATATATTAGAAAGGTCAGACAGTGAAGATTACTGTGAATATTTCTCAAAGTTATTTATGTTATAACTTATATACATATAATATTATAATACCTATATAAAAATTATAATCAATTCAATTGTAAAGCGAATAGCCGAATACTCGATCTTAAATTATTTATTCAGCCTACCTACTTAGCCGTCAAAAGTTAGCTCATTTGAGACATTTTTTCTTTTAAAAACCTTCATTTGATATTTAGTATTTCATACATTAGTAAAAGCAAAAGAAAAAATCATCATTCAAAATAAAAGTAATAAGCTAAGACAAGAAACAAATTATATTTATAAGATGTTATTGTACGAAGCTTGGTGTGCGCAATTATTCTCTCACATATTTGATCTCGCTAAGCCGCTATAAGAGTTACAGTTAACTGATTATAGTGAAATATTCACCCTTATACATGTAGTGAAAAACAGTCTTGCATCTAATGCCTGGAAAGATCTCTGATATATTCCTAATATTGTTATAGATTTAAATAAATGCTCATAATATGAGTATATTACCATTTATCACCTCCGTTTTTGTCTAATCGTATGTATTTATGCGAAAAATTAAACGATTGAAAAGACAGCTTTAAAATCGGTCTTGAATTTAAGTTATTATTATTTTTCCATGAGGACTGGTTAGCCAACGGCTAAGTTACTAGGGTAGGGTGTTATGTAATGTTACCTAATATATATGTTTATAACCTTACCTATAGTTCTACAAATTTCAAGCAATTTTAATTGAGATTTGATGGAACATAAACCGTTATCAATGAATTAACTTGTTAAGATTATTATAAAAGTTACCGCTATTCAAGAAAGGATGAATAACGTAATGGAAGAAGAGCGGGGAAAGACACATGTTCTTCGCTTCAGTGTTAAGCAGAAACCTAGGTATATAATAGTAGCCGAGAGGTACGGTACATGTTCAGAACGTAAAATAATTAAGTGAACAGGTCAGTTTTCCCCGGGTACGGAGGTTCGGACTTGCGAAAAAGACGTTCCGAACACTGAAGTCCGAACCGTTTTTGAAGAGGTTCCGAATCCGAATGTCCGAACCCATTTTCCAGTCCGAACCGGTTCGCGAATAAAGGTTCGCGAACATTCGTGCGGAACGCCCAGCTCTGAATTCGTATATACAAATATATACGGACACATATTCCTCTGTACGGTTTCACCCCATTATGTACGAATTCACCTTTATATATTTATTTTTCATATATGCCTCAATTATATACACGTGAAAGAACGGAACAGCGTTCTTCATCTGATTGGAACAGGCATATAACGTCTGAAAAATGGAATATTAGTACGTAAAGCTGCAAAATTGTATAAAGCTGCTCCGATGGCGCTGTAAGATGCCACAAAGAGATCCAGAAATAATTCAGAATTTGATTAGCATAAATTAGAAAAGAAAGTTTTTACCAGCGAAGTATTAAAGGACGGCGCTGTTCCAGAATATGCTGAGAATAGTTCAAATCATTATCAGCGCAAGCAAGTAGGAAATGCGCCATCAACAGAGCCTGCTCCTACTTCACCATCCACCGAGCCTGCTCT
Source organism: Caprella mutica (assembly GCA_947561585.1). Classification (NCBI taxonomy): domain Eukaryota; kingdom Metazoa; phylum Arthropoda; class Malacostraca; order Amphipoda; family Caprellidae; genus Caprella; species Caprella mutica. The sequence continues at coordinate 168,232 of CANNZV010001988.1, forward strand.
TGCTTCACCATCCGCAGAGCCTGCTCCTGCTTCACCATACCGAACCTGATCCTGCTTCACCATTCACCGAACCTGCTCTTATTTCACCATCTTCCGAGTCAAAACTAGGCTCCTCTAGATTAAATGTTTCATTTTTAGGAACATCTTTTGAAAACATTCGGCCATTCCAAAAGACTCCTCCTAGAAAGAGCAACAGCAGAGGCAGATAACCAAGAAGGTCAATGATAACAACTGATACCCTAGAAAAGAGTTACTGAAAGAGAAACAAATTTCATGAAATAAAAACTCAAATTTACCATTGACAAAGCGTAGGCTAACGATGGAAATTGACGCTCTATTATCTAGTTCGGAAGACATCGGTAATGAAGCCTTTTGCTATTTTTTGTAATTTCAAAAGGGCTTCAGTTAATTGTTAGGAAACGGCATTCAAGAGTTTTGTAATATTTCCCATAAAATATGTGAAATTCTTACTGAATTTTCCTTTTTTCCCCTTTTTTAATACTGTACGGAGTGATACTCTGTTTTTACGAACTCACCCGCACTTCCAGGTGCCTTCGTACACACGAATACATTTCATTAAAATCGATAATAAGAGAGAATCATTAAGTTTTAAATAATTTAGTTTGTAGTTATAAGCAGTTGAATACCTAAATATTCGATTGTGAGTTAGAACGAACTTGTATCCCGAATAGTTAAGATTCTATAAGCCATGAAAAAAATAATGTACGAACTCACCCGGTTCTCCCTACACCTCTAATATGAAAACAGTATTGGCCGTAGACCTGCAACAATGAGTATTGCCGGCATTAATAAGACGTTTATACACAACCGGCCAAAAATCTGGGGCAGTTCAGTATTTTTTAAATTTCTCCAGAACTGTCAACGAGATGCAGACCAAACTTACACATATTGTAACTACCTTTTATGTTGATCCTCTGTATTCATTACAGTTCAATGTAAATGACAGAAAAAAAGTTAAGAGAATTTAAATTTTTATTTTGAAATCAAAGTGGCCAAAACCGTGGGACAGAACAATTAATATAATTTATTCTGGACTGTGTAGTGAGTTTTTTCAACTTTTCTAAGTACAACAATTAAAATTAAGTCGATTACATTACTGTATAGTCATTGCAACCGGTTCAACCATCGATATGACACCGAAAGTTGATTCTCCTGTCATAAAATCAATTATCAAACTTCATGGAAAGAATAATTCGATACGGAAGATAGCTGAAGACTTGAAGCTGTCGAAAAGTGCCGTCGGGAAAATTATAAAGGGTTTCAAGGATACTGGGAAAATTTTAGCTCCTAAGACAAATAGCCGACCTCGAATAACTTCTCCTAGACAAGATAGAGTGATTAAGAAGATGGCACTGAACGATAGGTTGCAGACAGCTGCCAGAATTTCTCGTGAAGTACATGACTCTCATGACATCAAAGCATCTCGTAAAACAGTATCAAGATGTCTGAATGTAATTCGTCTGTTTGCAAGATCACCAGCGAAGAAGCCGTTGGTAAGCAACAAGAACAAGAAACGCAAATTAGGCTTTACTCAAAATCATGTGTTGTGGACAGATGATCAGTGGCGAAATGTTTCTTCTCTGATGAAAGTAAGTTTAATGTGTTTGGGTCTGACGGAAATAAATTTCTAAGAAGGTTTGTTGGCGAAAGGTTAAATAAAAAATGTACGAAGAAAACAGAGAGGTTCGGTGGGGTTAATTTCTGGTCAGTTATCTTCACTAGGTTAATTTCTGGTCAGTTATCTTTACTTGCACTAGAGCGGGGCCTATTATCTCTATAGTAGGTATTCTAATTAATTACCGTATAAGTGAAATATAATTTAAGAAAATGAAGTAAAAAAATCAAATAATTGGTCCTCTTTAGATACAGGCATTTAATTTTTATTAGTGTGTCAGTGATTAGAGGCTTATAGGTATGTAGTTAATTAATTTCGATGTACCTACCACAATTTACATGCCCAGTAAACATTACAACGTTGGGCCAACGTTGGCCCAATTCAGAACGAAACATGGGCCAACGTTGTAATGCCGGTCTCGATAGCAAAGGCTCGACGTTGGCCCACCTCACGGATGTCCACCGGCCCAGAACAACATAACCACGTATAAACGACTTATTGGTACTGGCAATACTTAACGTTGCCGATGTAGTGCTAGTGTTGCTTTGGGCTTGTGCAAATCCGACGTTTTGTCACCGATCACTGACCCAGTTCTAGCAAATGACTTATTAATGTCTAATGAATGAAACGTCTTATTATTGAATTATAAACTTGTTCTTAGTACATAATGTTGCCGATGTCATGCCGGTCTACGGTCAGTACTATTTATATTAGATGTGTATTACACAATACAGACCACATTAAGACCACAGTTACCTCTCACAATGTAGTAACCGTCCTATAAATACATCTTATATATTAAAAATCAGGAGGAAACAATATACATCAGTTAACTATTCAAATTCAAATCTATATTATTTTATCTACGCTAATTTAAACAAATAATAATACAGTGAAACTCCTGAGTTATGAAGTAAAGGTTACTTCATAACTCAGAGCCACTTCATAATTCGTGTGCAGTGATAGTTTTCTGTGATTAAAATCATAGAGAATTTTTGTCATTGAGGGATAACTGTGGTATAATTCTTATATGAATGTGCACTAATATTTTATACAAAATTGAGGTAATCAAACAAATATTAGGTACATGTTGTGGGAAATCATTATAGCTAGTCATTATTGTACAAAAATTAGTATATCATGGTAGTAGTCATTTATGCCTAAATTAAAATCATTAACAAAAAATACACATCATTTAAACCTCGAACAATAAAGAAAACACAGTTTATACTTAATATATCCGATTTATTGAAAACCTAATCTGTATAGTAAATCATTGCCTTCCTGATTTACATTTTCATATATAATACTCCATTATAGGTGGGCTATTTACCCTATAATTGGGTATTATCCTATAATAGAGTATCATTCTATAATTGGGTATTATCCTATAATTGGGTATTATCCTATAATAGAGTATTATCTTATAATACTCTACCTTATTCTAGTGGAGAACTTTGCGATAACCCACTATTGTATTGAAGTTGTAATTTTCATTAAAAAAACACTTAATTTTGTCATTGCTTGTCACACTTGCATTTTTCATTTTTACTTCTGCAATATGATTTTCACTTGTGCCAATTCATTTTTCAATTCTGCCAATTCATTATTCACTTCTGCAACTTGACTTGGAAAAGGTATAGTTATACCTCAAGAACTATAGTTCTCTATGATTTAAACAAAGAAAACTAATTCATAACTCAGGTCCTTCATTACTCGGGTGCTTCATAAAAAAAACTTCATAACTCAGGAGTTTTACTGTATTTCGATTTAAAATTGAATAGAAAGTGTAGTGATCTTCAATCACTAGCTTTAATAAATATTTTCAAAGTATAAGAAATATATTGTAATCGCTAGCTAGCTTAGTTAATTATTCTCACAATAAAATGAAATTAATACGTTATGTGAATGTTATATTAATACATTGTATTTTCAATCTATGAATTTAAGTTTTCATTGTTAAATTTAGATTTTCTATGTCTTTAACAATATCAATTTTACGATTTTCTTATGTGTCTGTAGTAAGTAATATTAAGCAACCTGATCAATAGAGTGTAATGGTCAGGAAGCATGTTTATACTTTTGTTTCTTATTCACAAACAATCGAAGTTAACTCAGAGAATTAGTAAGTTAAAAGCAACTTAATATTCATAAATGCCTTAGTAATTTCTCAATATTTCATAAACATCAATCGAACTTGTTTTCAAAATAAGTAGAAACCCATTAAAGCTTATCAGAAAGAAAATTAACCTTTGTACCTCATAAATTCTCAAATATTAAACAAAACTAGTGAAATCTTGTACCATTTCATATTTGTCCTATGAGTCACCGTTTGTTGATCATATCCCAAGATGCAACGCATCTAGACGACACTGCTAAGATGGCTAACGATATGTGGCACATTAATTCTAACTCTAAAATGACTGTTCCTATCAATGCTGCTAATTTTAATTCACCATCTCAAGCGCCAAACTCTCAAAAAAATCGTGCCTCAATTCCCCTTTCAGGTGATAACAGTAAATTGTGCGATTTGATTTTAGACTCGTCTGCACAAATGAAAACGATGAGTTCTCGCATTAAGCAGTTAGAGTCTTCTCAGTCATCTAGACCCACATTCAATAACAATAGCACTCACAAGCAAAACACGTACCATCACAAACAACGCCCTTGCAACAACTTTAATGAAGGTTGTCCAACTCCTCCATCTGATTCGAACAGGCACAATCTTTGCTATTATCATGCTTGCTTTGTACGCAGAGTTCGTAAATGTAATGTTCCGTGCGAGTGGCCTAATGTCAACATTTCTCATCACCAATGCAATCAGCGTCAATGCCCTTGGGAGTTGTTTGATTTAAACTAGCAGGGTATGATATTCCTAGGAGTAGTACCATGCCACATTGTTCAAAGCTCCTATATATTCCTGACAAAGTCGAAAGCTGGACCTACCTTATAGACACTGGCGCATTTCTCAGCGTTATTCCCCTTTAAGATTACGATCTGCCTAACTTTGACCCTGAATTTAAGCTACGTGCTGCTAACGGCTCTGTATTTAAAACGGCTCTAGGACAACTGGTATACAGGACAACTGGTATACAGGACAACTCGTACATGGACAACTGGTACCCGATTTTCATAATTTCGTGTTAAATGTACCTAATTATAATAACTAAATAAAATACAAGTCCGATTTTCAAAATTTAGTTAAATGTACATAATTGATAATTATAATAAAAATTAAAGGCATAATAAATTAACCAATTTTTTTATTGCAATGAAACATACAAAAACTAGTGTTCCATTTCATGATATATATTTTCAAACATAATACGCGAAAAATATATTAGAACCAACAGTGCTAATTCAATTAAATTAACCTCTTTTAATATACTTAAGTTAGCAAAGTTAAATTTTAAGTAACTTAGCACAGCTAAAGATAAAATTAAAACTTTTATAGAGACTAAAATACAGACTACCTTACAAAATTCGTATAATCTCACTTCAAGAGTCTTCTATTTCATGACATATATTGAAACATAATACATGAAAAATATATTAGTTCCAACAATGTTAATTTAATTAAATTAACCTATTTAGGTACATTTAAAACGAAATTATGGAAATCGGGTACCAGTTGTCCGGGTACGAGTTGTCCTGTATACCAGTTGTCCTGCATACCAGTTGTCCGGGTACGAGTTGTCCGTGCACCATTTAAATTGTACGTAGAACGTTGTGTGTACGTATATATCGGTTTCAAGGACCCTTTGCCTTGGATCTTCGCCATTGCTGATGTAAAATATCCCATTATTGGTGCTGATTTCATTGCTCATTACGATATTATCGTGCATTTGCATTTGCAAAAGCTTATCCATTCTAGCACTGATTCTTCAGTTACAGCCACTACTTTTCCTCATCCTACACCTACAGTTTCCTCGGTTGACATGATACCAAACTTTATTGAATCTTAACTCGATAAATTTCCTGACCTTACTAAAGAGCTCAGCACTCTCGAACCAGTTAAGCATAATGTCGTGCATAGCACCATTGTAGATCCTAAACAAACTCCTTTAGCAACAAGATCTCGTCGTCAAGGATTAGCTGTCCACGATGCTGCAGAAAGTGCAATACAGAAGATGCTCGACGACGGTACACTTCGTGTCAGTTCGCCGCCTTGGTCTTCTGGTATGCATCATGCTGCTAAAAAATCCAGACAGTGGCGTTTCGTTGGAGATTATAGAAGACTTAACTCAGTTACTAAAAAGAATAGTTACTCGCTTCATTACTTAAATGATTTTTCTATTAATCTTCATGGTCATAACATTTTTTCCACCATTGACCTCAAGGATGCTTATCATCAGATACCGATATCTGATGAAGATATTGAAAAGACAGCACTTGCCACTCCGTTCGGAAATTTCGAATATACACGTATGAGTTTCGGTTTATGTGGTACCGCTCAAACCTTCCAGCAGTTTATCGATGAAGTCCTACGAAATCTCACCGTGCCAGCAAGCGCAGAATCTCCTGAACGTAAGGTGAATTTCTTCGCTTACATTGATGACATTTTGATTGCAAGCAAATCACAGAAGGAGCACGAAGAAGATCTTGCTGCTCTATTTGAACGACTCAATTCATTCGGTCTGATACTGAATGTTAACAAGTGTGTATTCAATGCATCTGAATTATCATTCCTCGGACATAGCATTACTCGTAATGGCACTGCGCCTCTACCAGCTAAAGTACAGGCTATCACTGATTTTGAGAAACCTATGACTATTCAAGGTTTGCGTCGCTTTTTAGGCCTGATAAATTTCTATCATAAGTATATTCCTCACGCTTCCGATCTTCTTTCCCCCTTAGCTAATCTACTCTCAGGGTATAAATCTAACGCAAGCAAAGCTAAAATCCTATGGAATGATGATGCAAATAAAGCCTTTCTTAAAACAAAAACTCTTCTGTCTGATACCATTCTTCTTCACTATCCTGTGCCTGGTGCAGAAACTTCAATTGCTGTCGACGCTTCTGGCACCGCTATTGGAGGCGTTCTACAACAACGTGTAGAAGGTTCTTGGCGGCCAATTTCTTTTTACAGTCGCAAACTTAACAAAATTGAACATAATTATTCTGCCTTTAGTCGTGAACTTCTTGCTATCAAACTTTCACTCAAATACTTTCTTCCCTATGTCGAAGGTTCTTCCTTCTACGTACTTACAGATCATCAGCCACTTTTGAGAGCTATGCACAAAAAGACTGCACGCGATTTTCCACGTGAGGAACGTTGGTTGGAGTAGGTACATCAGTATTTATACAACTGATATACGACATGTAAAAGGTGCTCACAACGTAGTTGCAGATGCCCTCTCTCGATATCTCGATGATCAATCTCCTGATTCTTCCAATTCTCCATCAACTAACGTTTTATTTTCCTCTGATGATTTTATGATCTCTCCTATTTTCTGTAATGTTCTGCAAGACCGATTACCAACGGCTCAGGCTGCTGATCCTGAATTGCCTGATATTATGAATGGAAAGTATAAAGACATTACCCTTGCAAAGACTGATGGTATATATTACCACTCAACACCTACTAATAATCGTCCTTACATTCCTATTTCTTTGCGCCGTGAAATCTTTTATCAATTTCACAACATAGCACACCCATGTATTAGAGCAACTAGACTTCATATCACTAACAAATATTTTTGGCCATCAATGAATAAAGAAGTAACCGAATGGACAAGACAATGCATTCAATGTCAATGAGCAAAAGTAATCCGTCACAATAGAATTGAAATTCACTCCATTCCTCAAGCTCCTGCTAAATTCAATCCGGTCCATTTAGACATAGTCGGTCCATTGCCGATCAACAAAAACTTTCGCTACATCTTGACAATGATTGATCGATGCACACGTTGGCCCGAAGCTATTCCCATTCCTGATGCTACTGCCGAAACCGTTGCTGATGCTTTTCTCCTTCACTGGATAGCACATTATGGTGTTCCTGCTTCAGTTACAACAGATCGTGGAGCTCAGTTTGAAGGATACTTGTGGAAGGAACTCCTTGCTCGTCTTGGTTCCATAAAGATCTATACCACCTCTTATCATCCAACGGTTTGGTGGAAAGGTTTCACCGGCGGTTGAAGGATGCATTCCGAGCGCATGCTGATGCCAATGCTCAACATTGGATATCAAAGTTACATCTTATTCTTCTGAGCATTCGAACAACTCTTCGTGAAGATACAAATATTTCTCCAGCTGACTCTGTATACGGTACATCTCTTACCCTACCTGGTGACTTAATCAGTGTGACTAATCATTTTCCCAACATATCTACTTATACTAATAGACTAGTACAAGCTGTACAACAAATGCAGTCTTTAGTTCCAACTCGAACACGACAACCTCCTATATCATCTTATCTAAGCCCTGAATTATCAAATTGCTCCCACGTTTTCATTCGTAATGATGCAAAGCGTGGCCTTCAAGCAAACTATCACGGCCCCTATGAAGTTATTTCTCGTAGATCGAAATACTTCACTGTAAAACTTCCACGTGGTGCTGACAATGTCACTATTGACAGACTCAAGGCCGCTCATCTTTCTGATGATTTTCTTACTAATCTTCCTATAACTAACGAACAGCTCGGTGACGTACCAATTTTTCCCCCTACTGTGCGTCCACCACAGCATAACAACAGACATATGCCACAATATAATGCTAGACCTAATGACGGCGTATTTCGATCTCGATATGGGCGCCCTATACACCGTCCTGCATATCTTAACGACTATGTCACTTAAATCATATCTTCATATTCTCTTTTTAATTATATGATGTTTCTTCTCTTATAATTAGCTAGTTGGTATTTTCTGTATCGATGTTAAGTTGTAAGTCAAATGTTTTGCCTCATATCAAATGTTTGGAACTTTTGAATTTATTAGATATGTGTTGTAAGATGGGTTGGAAAAGTAGAAACACTTGGTATGGTACTCCAAGCTTTAATGTACTGAAAACGTAAGTAACATACCTGAAAAAAAAGAATGACTAAAATGTAATAAACAATAATGAGATATGTTACATTAAATTTAATGCATAACAAATATTCCCTTAATAGTTAACAAATAAAGATAAGTAGTTAAACTTACATAAAACGGGACATGCACCAACGCATAGGGAGATACAAGTGAATTTAACTTAAACCCAGAACCTAGATGAATTAGAATGTTAAGGAACAGATAAGTAGACATTAATATAACAATATGAATTTTTAGAAATCAGCAAAATAATAATTTTTTTGCAATACTACGTCCCTCATATCACGCTTAATTAGTCTATCACTAAAACTCAAACTCAACTATGATAACTACATCACCAAACTATTTGGGTAACCGAACTGAGTTCTCTTATAACTCATTCAAACCTACGTTGGTCCCAAAATCGCTCAATGGTAGTTATCTAATTCTAACGAATATCAACTTTCTCTCTCTAACTCTCATTGTTTTAACGTTGCTCTTAAAGGTCCCCTCCAAGCAAATTTTTTTATTGCTTAAATCAACGAGGCTAATGTTTCTTATCATTTTACAACAAACCGCATCAAATTTGATAGCATATTTTTAATTTTATTTGCTTTTAAAGATTTTTATAATCAAAATTCTACAAAACCTACTTTACTTCCGACTTTCTAATTTTCAGTCTGAAGACGAAGAATGTACACCATTTGTTTTGATTGTCAACTAAGTATTTGGTTTAATAAATCTATTTATTATTCGTTTAAAGGTTTAAATTTGGATAAACTTATTATAGAAACGTTTATATACTTTTAGAAATAATTATTATCTTAAAAGAATTCCAAAAACGCGTTGTTTGTTTAAAAATCTAAATTTGAAATCAAAACAAAGAGTGTACAATCTTCTTTCTCAGCGTCAGGTTGGAGATTCGCTCAATTGTGGCTAACAGAGTAATAAAAAACTTAAAAAGCAAATAATAAAATATATTCTGAACCGAATTGTATGTGCTTTGCGGAATAATGATCGCAGACCTTAGTTCTATAATATTATGTAATAAACTCATTTTTTTCCCGGAGCCTGGAGAGGACCTTTAATCTATAGAGATAATTACTTGACACCGTATGGTTCTATCTCGTACTTTTGCACGTTAGGCAATAACTGTAGTATGCTTCGCATATTTATTCAATCAATCGTTCACAGTAGATTACTCTTATTAAAGCCCGTATTACACTGTGGCGCTCGCTATGACGGTCGCCACAGTTTTGTTATTTTTCTCTCTAACTCCGCCCCTTTTCTCTCTAATAGCGAAAAATGTCTTGGCGAGCGCCACTAAATTGTGATCACTCACTGCGCGATAGAACCAACACCGCCACCGTTTTAGAGATGATGAAATTGACAATGAAGCCTGCTAAAGAGATTTGAAGTAGTGGAAAAGTATTTTGTTTCATTTTAAAAGTTATTTAAGACTTTGTACGGCTACTGCGCGATACAAAAAAAAAGAATGAACGCTTCTGTGTAGTGTCCAGTGTTGCCATACAATCAATGGAATTAAACTTCTTAATATATAGGCATGTAATTGCTTCACACAACTATCAAAAAGATAATAAACTGAATATATATTCGTGATGACATTGAATTTTATTGGTACGATTCATTTCATAGTAAATTTTTCAATTTTCCCTAAATTTCAATGCACGATCACCGCCATATCGACTCGTCTAGTGTAATAGCAATTTTGAGAATGGTGAGTGCCATATCTGTAGAGAGAGACAACACCGCTATGGCGAGTGCTACAGTGTAATACGGGCTTTAGAGTTTTTTCTTCACAACTCGACATCCAACAGAGCCTACTGATGAATTATTTTTTATGAGCATAGGTGTACAACGACTCACCCAAACTACTCTTGTGATGACTATACTATTTCTAATTAGATCTCTTCAGATCTACAGGTGGTGGGGTGATGTAGTGATCTGCAATCACTAGCTTTAATAAATATTCTCAAAGTAAAAGAAAAATATTGTAATCGCTAGCTTAATTAATTATTCTCACAATAAAATGAAATCAATACTTTATGTGAATGTTATATTAATACATTGTATTTTCAATCTATGAATTTAAGTTTTCATTGTTAAATTTAGATTTTCTATGTCTTTAACAAAATCAATTTTACGATTTTCTTATGTGTCTGTAGTAAGTAATATTAAGCAACCTGATCAATAGAGTGTAATGGTCAGGAAGCATGTTTATACTTTTGTTTCTTATTCTCAAACATTCGAAGTTAACTCAGAGAATTAGTAAGCTAAAAGCATATTCATAAATGCCTTAGTAAATTCTCAATATTTCATAAACATCGATCAATCGAACTTGTTTTCAAAATAAGTAGAAACCCATTAAAGCTTATCAGAAAGAAAATTAACCTTTGTACCTCATAAATTCTCAAATATTAAACAAAACTAGTGAAATCTTGTACCATTTCATATTTGTCCAATGAGGCACCGTTTGTTTGGTCACTATATAAAGACCTACTTCTAGAGTTCGAATCTCATTTCTTTCAATGCATGATCACCGCCATATTGACTCGTCTAGTGTAAAGCCCGTATTACACTGTGGCGCGCGCTATGGCGGTCGCCACAGTTTTGTTATTTTTCTCTCTAACTCCGCCCCTTTTCTCTCTAATAGTGAAAAAGGTCTTGGCGAGCACCACGAAATCGTGATCGCTCACTGCGCGATAGAACCAACACCGCCCCATTTTAGAAGTGATGAAATTGTCACTGAAGCCTGCTAAAGAGATTTGAAGTAGTGGAAAAAGTATTTTGTTTCATTTTAAAAATTAATTTAAGACTTTGTACGGCTACTGCGCGATACAAAAAAGGAATGAACGCTTCTGTGTAGTGTCTAGTGTTGCCATACAATCAATGGAATTAAACTTTTTAATATATACGCATGGTATTGCTTCACAAATCTATCAAAAAGATAATTAACTGAATATATATTCGTGATGACACCGAATTTTATTGGTACGATTCATTTCATAGTAAAATTTTCAATTTTCCCTGTATTTCAATGCACGATCACCGCCATATCGACTCGTCTAGTGTAATAGCAATTTTGAGAATGTTGAGCGCCATATCTGTAGAGAGAGACAACAGCGCCATGGCGAGCGCCACAGTGTAATACGGGCTTATTAGCAATTTTGAGAATGGTGAGCGCCATATCTGTAGAGAGAGACAACACCGCTATGGCGAGCGCCACAGTGTAATACGGGCTTTACACACACAAAATTATTATGACTTTTGTAAACTTTTTATTCTCGTGAATATAATTAATCTAGTTATTCAATTTTATTCCACCTACCCCTTTTAATATCAATTGAAACTAAACTATTTTAGCGGAAAATGAACCTCAACGCTAAAAAAGTTTAATTTACAACCTGAATAATTATTTCAATCGGAAAAATAGTTTTTTATACTAAATGTATGAATTAAATAGCGGCCATGCTCATTTTATGTGATAGCAGGCCCATTTTTTACCAAATTGCCAGGAAATTTGGCTATTTGATGTGAATAATGTTGAGATAGATGGTTTGCACCTAACCTCTCTGATTGTCTGGCGATAATTGCCAAATAAAACTGGTACATCAGTATAATAAATATACTGGTACATCAAAAATGACTGGATTGGTTGACCAATGTTTCCCCTCATTGGGCCAGTGATGTTTGGCAATCGGTGGCCCAATATGTCGTTTACCATACATTGGCCCAGGGCCCAGTGTGCAATAGCATTGGCGTGCCAATGCCCGATCGTGCCAATTTACTTTGCCAACGTTTACCGACGTTGGCCCAATTGTAAAATGTTATCAGCGTGTTTTACACAATATGTATTTCAAATTTAGTCGAAACGCATTTTGTTTTTAATAGCTTCAATTTATGTTATTATACAGGGTGGCGCAAAAAAAAAAAAAGGAAACCCATTTTCAAACTAGATTATTTTACAAACTTTTAAAGCTAGAAATTTTCTAAAACATGATTTTATAACTTTACTTTTTTTGCATCTATCTTAAAAATCTGTTAAAGTTAAGACAAAAAATAAACATCTAGCAGTGAATTAAAAAAAGTAAAATAAAAAGGGCTTGTGCGGTTAAAGGTCCCCTCCAAGCAATATTTTTTATTGCTTGAATCGACGAGGCTAATGTTTCTTATCATTTTACTGCAAACCCCATAAAATTTGATGGCATATTTTTAATTTTATATACTTTTAAAGATTTTTATAATCCAAATTCTACAAAACCTACTCTACTTCCGACTTTCTAATTTTCAGTCTGAAGAAGAAGAATGTACACCATTTGTTTTGATTGCCAACTAGGTATTTGGTTATTAAATTTATTTATTATTCGTTTTAAGGTTTAAATTTGAATAAACTTATTATAGAAACGTTTATATACTTTTAGAAACAATTAATATATTAAAAGTAGGCCAAAAATGCATTGTTTGTTTAAAAATCTAAATTTGAAATCAAAACAAAGGGTGTACAATCTTCTTTCTCAGCGTCAGGTTGGAGATTCGCTTGATTGTTGCTCACAGAGTACTAAAAAACTTTAAAAGCAAATAATAAAATATATACTGAACCGAATTGTATGCGGTTTGCGGGATAATGATCGTAGACCTTAGTTCTATAATATTATGTAATAAACTCATTTTTTTCCCGGAGCCTGGAGAGGACCTTTAATGATAATTTCAACTTGATAGTTTTTATTTTTGAATACGGGTTTTTGTTTCAGCTTAATACCATGGTAGATTCAAATTTCCAATTAAAATTAAAAGATAAGGGTAGGCCTATATTTAAAAAAATTGGCGATAGATTATAGATAAAAAAATATAAATTATGAAATAAAATAGTATATGTATAGGTATGTGTGGATGTACTAAATTTGACATGTGGGAATAAGTGTGACCTTTAACTTTTGCGCTCTTTTTTTCATAGCCGAATCCGTATTTTAGCCCATCTGGTGAAAAACAGTCCTCGTAAGTCCTCATTTTTTGTAAATATTAGGAAATATAGGTTTTCTGGCAGTCGGTGAGTTATTTTTTAATGAGAATTTTTCACCAACAAGTCTGTGAAATTAACCATAAAATACTGTGGCTATGATCTGGTTTACATAGGAATTATTTAGGAAATAGTCTCCAAGATCTTAAAGGTCCCCTCCAAGCAAATATTTTTATTGCTTTATTTAACAAGGCTAATGTTCCTTATCATTTTGCTGCAGACTGCATCGAAGTTGGTTGCGTATTTTTATTTTATATGCTTTTAAAGATTTTTAAAATCAAAACTCTACAGTACCTATTTTACTTCCGACTTACTAATTTAAGAAATTTTCAGCCTGAAGAAAAAGAATGTACACCATTTGTTTTGATTGTCAACTCGGTATTAGGTTTATATGTTTATAGGTTTATTTAATGTTCGTGTAAAGGTATAAAATTGAATGCACTTATAATAGAAACGTTTATATACTTTAGGAAACAATCCTAGTTCAAAAGTATGTACCAAGTCACCAATTAATTGTCGACTTGAAAATTGTGAAAATAAGTACCTATCTTTTACATATATAGACAACTAATGAGCACTTAAATTAGATTTAAAATAAAAAATTAGTGACTCATAATCATAAACAGTGGAACCGCGCTGTTTCTCTGTTGAAATGTACCAGTCTGTATTTCATGGTAAATTCCACCGACATGTCGGTGGAATTTTTTCCCCTTTGAGAATAATATTCTGGCAAAGCTATTTATTCCTATGTTACCATTAATTTTCGGTGGAAAAATGGGTAAAATGTTGGTGGATCAGTCAAATTACTGGAAATTTATGGTGGATTTTTTCAGCTTTTTCAAAAAGTCAGTGGAATTTTGTGCACCAAATACAGACTGGGTTCAAATGTAAACAAACCATGATGTAGCTTTAATTCAAATTGTGTATCAGTTTTCTGTTTTCGGTGTTCTTTTGTTATGAATGATGTGGTCACTACTTGTCATTTTAATTTGATGCTCTCTGACTAATTATCGGAAAAAAAACAAATGAATAACTATGAAAGAAAGTATGCCTCTCTTAGGCTCTCTGTGATTGGCTGGTATCAGTTGTATGCCTCTCTCTGATTGGCTGATACGCTCTCAATTAATTTAGGTAGTTATAATAATATAGGTATATTGACGACTTCGACTGTCGACTTTCAAAATTGGAATTAAATTATGACGACTGGCGACTGCATTACTAATTTTAGTTGACTAATATTGAAAAAAAAAGATATATTGGCGACTCAATGAACATTCTCTGAAACTAGGCAATTAATATCCAAAATAATTTAAATAAAGGCCGAAAACGCATGGTTTGTTTATAAAATTCAAATTTGTAATCAAAACAAAGAGTGTACAATCTTCTCTTTGACTTTGAGCATCAGATTAGTGATTCGCTCAAGTGTTGCTCACAGAGTATTGAAAAACTTTAAAAACAAATTATAAAATATATAATGAACCGAATTGTATGCAGTTTGCAAAATAATGATCGGAGACCTTAGTTCTATAATATTATGTTATAAACTCATTTTTTTCCCGGAACCTGGAGAGGACCTTTAAGTCCAAGATATATTTTCCCTTAAAAGTTAAAACAAATCCCACTACCTATTGGTTATCCCATTGACTTTTTCAAAGAGCTGAAAAATCCACCTACATGTTTCCATTAATTTAGCTGATCCAGTTTTCTTCCAAGACCAGTCTGCAAAGCATGCACGATCAGTCTCCAGATATTTAATTTTTGGGGCAATTTCTCTCCAAGGATTTTCAAATTTCTCCAAAATCACAAAAAAAATTCTAAATACTCTCCAATAATTACATGTAAACATAGGAATTAATTAGGAAATTGTCGCCGAATAATTTCAGGAGACTAATTTCCCAGTTTGTAAAGCGCGCCGCATCCATGTCGCCAAAGATCTTTGGAGACTATATTTGAGGCAAAGTTCATCAAAAGTTCAATACAAGATCTTGGTGACTATTTTCTAATTAATTCCTATGTTTACATGTTATTATTGGAGACATTTTGAAGAAATTTGGTCATTTTGGAGACTAATTATCCTGAAATACGAAATCTTGATAAAGAGGTGACAGATTTGACGCACTATGCAGACTGGCTAATTTCAAGGCCTGAATAGTCGCCGTATAAACTTCACAACTTCATGCATCTTTTGCAGACTGGTTCCAAGATTTTCTCAATTTACCCCATGTTACAGAGTATGTCAGTTAAAGCCAATTAATTGGCTTAGATTTCAAAAGGTCAAATTCCAGATATGTCTAATTGGCTTTAAATTTTGAATTAATTCCTATGTTCCCATGTTAATTTTGGCTTGAAATCTTCAAAATGTGAGCCAAATTGGCTTGGCTTAGAATTTTTGTGAAATTTTGGCTCAAAAATTGGCTTACAATTTTCCATCCTCTGAAACATGGAATTTACCTAGCCACTGAAAATTAGTGGTAACATATTTAATACCAGTCTACTACTTTACTTTCTACGGTCTAGTAACTGACAACATCATTCATAACAAAAGATTGCAATCATTCACAGAAAACTAAAATAGCGTAAGACCGGGTGGCCTTGCGCACTTCAACATTCCGGGTGAAGTTGCGCATCGGTAGTTGACGGCGAATGCGTGAAAATATTTCAAATCTGACAACACCATTGGAAAGAGCAGCTCTTAAACCACAAGTCCTTAAATTTCACAAAAATCAAAAGAGATTAAGTATAGTTACTACTTACTATGTCGCGGGACTCCGCGTTTCTGCCGAAGCCGTGTTATGAATAAAACAGGTTCGGAGAAAAGCACATATATTGAAGACGTCTGTCCGGTGTACAGTAACTGAAATAACATTATTTATTTAGAAAAAGAAAAATGATCACATTATATAAAGAAAGAGTTTACTAAATAATACATTAATGATTTAATCGTTTAACCATTATTTACTAGGTATTATATATTAATATATAAAATATATTTAATAAAACTTAACATTAAATACCGTAAAACCTATTTTGAGAAATAGATTAGTCTGCCAAACAAATAGGTATTATTATACAAAAACTTACTGTAGAAGAGTTAAATGTAAATGAAGACTGAAATATTATCAATAATTATTAACGAATGTGATGATGACACAAACTATTAAAGAATTAGGTATTTGCCGTTATAGGTTCTGTTCTAGGCACAACTGAGTTAGGTATTTATACATTTATAAAGCAATAAAACAATGGAAAAATACAAATAAAAGTGAATGCTATCTATCTATTTGGATTATTTGATTTCTAAAATAACTTACATCAAGGTTGGGGTCTATACTACAGTATTTTGAGGTGAGGATTGTCAGGAGTTAGATGTGAGTACCTCTATAACATAAGACTGGCACTCTGACTGAAACGACTTTACGTTGGTTAACATTTTCACTCTAGAATGAATTCAAATAGTACCTAAATGAAAAATGACCAAAATGTTTACATAACTATATAGCTACTAATGATAACTTAATATTTATCTGATATAAAGAAAATATATATTTCCAGAACATACTAAGTGTTCAAACAGAGACCTATGTTTTTTATAGCAAAATAA
The DNA here is from genome assembly GCA_947561585.1 of Caprella mutica. NCBI lineage: Eukaryota > Metazoa > Arthropoda > Malacostraca > Amphipoda > Caprellidae > Caprella > Caprella mutica. The sequence continues at coordinate 185,517 of CANNZV010001988.1, forward strand.
TTATTTTGGACTAGAATCAAATCTCCGCGAACTATGCTGTAGTGTTGATAATTATGCTCCAATTTGATTGCAATTTACGTTGGATACGCATAATTTATTGCAGATTAACGTCATGTAAGATGATTTTAATAATAATTATAAATTATTGAGATATAACCAATATACTAGATGCGCAAGAACACCCTGGGAATATTTTAATTCACGGGTGGACTTTCGCACATTTATTAATAAAGTTAAAGAGCTCTTATTCATTAATAAACCTGTGATATTCATCCCGGATATTCCTATACTACGGCAATTCCACCCTAGCCTCACGGCAATTCCACAGCAGACTCACGGGCAATTGCACAGCAGACTCACGGGCAATTGCACAGCAGACTCACGGGCAATTGCACAGCAGCCTCACGGGCAATTGCACAGCAGCCTCACGGGCAATTGCACAGCAGCCTCACAGGCAATTCCACAGCAGCCTCACGGGCAATTGCACAGCAGACTCACGGCAATTCCACAGCAGACTCATGGCAATTGCACAGCAGACTCATGGCAATTGCACAGCAGACTCATGGCAATTGCACAGCAGACTCACGTTAATTGCACAGCAGACTCACGTTAATTGCACAGCAGACTCACGTTAATTGCACAGCAGACTCACGTTAATTCCACAGCAGACTCACGGCAATTCCACAGCAGACTCACGGCAATTCCACAGCAGACTCACGGCAATTCCACAGCAGACTCATGGGCAATTGCACAGCAAACTCACGGGCAATTGCACAGCAGACTCACGGGCAATTGCACAGCAGACTCACGGGCAATTGCACAGCAGACTCACGGGCAATTGCACAGCAGACTCACGGGCAATTGCACAGCAGACTCACGGGCAATTGCACAGCAGCCTCACGGGCAATTGCACAGCAGCCTCACGGGCAATTGCACAGCAGCCTCACGGGCAATTGCACAGCTCCCTCACGGGCAATTGCACAGCTGCCTCACGGGCAATTGCACAGCTGCCTCACGGGCAATTGCACAGCTGCCTCACGGCAATTCCACAGCAGACTCACGGCAATTCCACAGCAGACTCACAGGCAATTGCACTGCAGACTCAGGGCAATTCCACAGCAGACTCACGGGCAATTGCACAGCAGACTCACGGGCTATTGCACAGCAGCCTCACGGGCTATTGCACAGCAGCCTCACGGGCAATTCCACAGCAGCCTCACGGGCAATTCCACAGCAGACTCACGGCAATTCCACAGCAGACTCAGGGCAATTCCACAGCAGACTCAGGGCAATTCCACAGCAGACTCACGGCAGTTGCACAGCAGACTCACGGCAGTTGCACAGCAGACTCACGGCAGTTGCACAGCAGACTCACGGCAGTTGCACAGCACTCTCACGGCAGTTGCACAGCAGACTCACGGCAGTTGCACAGAAGATTGGGGCAGATTCACGGCAGTTGCACAGCAGATTGGGGCAAATTCACGGCAGTTGCACAGCAGATTGGGGCAGTTGCATAGATCATTGGCGCAGTTGCATAGAAGATTGGGGCAGACTCACGGCAGTTGCACAGCAGACTCACGGCAGTTGCACAGCAGACTCACGGCAGTTGCACAGCAGATTGGGGCAGTTGCATAGAAGATTGGGGCAGATTCACGGCAGTTGCACAGCAGATTGGGGCAGTTGCATAGCATATCGGGGTTAGATTTTCTATGCACAGTTTATACATAGGGTGAACTTGCGCAGTGCGCAGTTTCACATTGGGTTCATTTGCGCGGTGCGCAAGTACACCCGGTAAGTGCGCATAATTCACCCGGTAAGTGCGCATAATTCACCCGGTATGTGCGCAAAATTCACCCGGTAATTGCGCAATATTCACGTGGTTTATCCCCACGATGATAACTTTTTTTCTATTGAACTTGAAGAGTTGAAACTTGGTGTGCACTTAGGTCTACCCTTCATCTATCGGCACACAAAAAATCAGATAGCTGACTTCTCTAGTTTTTTCGTAAAATCAAAGTATGCGGAAAATGTGAAAAGCCACCTGGTCCGACGCTACATCCTAGTTTCAGGGAATATTCATTGAGTCGCCAATATATCTTTTTTTTTTTCAAAAAATAAGTCAAAAATTAGTAATGCAGTCAACAGTCATCAATATACCTATATTATTATACCTACCTAATTATCAAAAGTCTTAATATATAATTGAGAGCGTATCAGCTAATCAGAGAGAGGCATACAACTGATACCAGCCAATCACAGAGAGTCTGAGAGAGGTATACTTTCTTTCATAGTTATTCATTTTTTTTTCGATAATTAGTCAGAGAGCATCAAATTAAAATGACAAGTAGTGTAATCCACATCATTCATAACAAAAGATTGCAATCTTTCACAGAAAACTGATATACAATTATACATCAGCCATATCAAAACAAAATGGCGGCTGTGTTTACATTTCAACAAAGATGCGCGATTCCGCCGTTTATGATTATGAGTCACCAATTTTTATTTTAAATCTAATTAAAGTGCTCATTAGTCATCTATTCATGTGAAAGATACTTATTTTCACAAACTTTAAGTAGATAATTAATCGGCGACTTGGTACATACTCTTAAACTAGGATATACATAATGCATCGTGCCATATCAAAACAAAATGTCGGCTTTGTTTTCATATGAACAAAAAAATTCTGCCATTCATGATTCTTGAGTCGCCAATTTGAATTTTAAATCTAATTAAAGTGCTTATTAATCATCAATTAATTGGCGACTTGGTACATGCTCTTAAACTAGGCTGTCTACAGAGCAGAGTTGTGTATGGGATATTTTTAACATTTTCTGTGAGAACAATCCTTAATTTTTTCATAGGTATATTTAAATGTATAATACTGAAAACAGAAGGCAGAATAGAGGATTTCTTGAAGAACTCTTTACCAGTTCTTGCAGGCTGCAGCCTGATCATGCAGTGTGGCCAGTCTGCAAAGCATGCACGCAGCACAATCAGTCTCCAGATATTTATTTTTTAAGGGGACCGCCCCAAAAATTTTGAAAAAATGTATTATTGAAGTTATGGTTCTGAAACCTTGTATGTATATATAAAATTGAATTATCTATCGTTTTTGTTTTTTGACATTTTTTCGATTAGACCCATAGAAAACGAGTTATTCGAATTTCGAACCATTTTCAAAAAAACAACACCTGTTTTTTGGTTGAAGCTAGAGCATTGCGTTTTTTTGCATTCGATTCTCCATACTGATATCTACAATATGATTGCCTTCGATTTTTGATTTTCGAATGGGTTTTCTGAATTTCGACTTTTTCATAAAAAGTAAACCAAAAATTTTGAAAATAATTTTTTGTCGGAAAAAAATTTCTACAACTAATTTGAAAATCAAAAATTGAAGAAAAGTATAATGTAGATATCATTATGGACTATCGAATGCAAAAAACCGCAATGCTCTAGCTTCAACCAAAAAACAGGTGGGATCTTTTGAATTAGAAGATTTGTAGATATCAAAATTAGTAGGAATTTCCTTTCAAAGTTTGATGATCTGACACGCAGCGTCCATCCACTTCGAAGGTTTAGGGGCAACTGGCTGATCTCTCTTTGCATTCATTGGTGTGTGCGTGTTACACGGGTATGTTAGATACCAGATATAGCAATATAATTAATTATTACGAATTATAATTGGCTGAGAGATGGTTTTTAGAGTACATATTGACTCCCTACCCCCCGATCCACTTTTCCCTTTCTTCTTCTCCCCAGGGGGTTAGAGTTATACGAGACCTCTGGTATTTTGCACACACTATAAGAAGGTTATAAAGCAACTATTTACACAATAAAAAAAAAGATAAAATTTTGAGATTTCTTCGGGGGGCGGTGTCCTTAAGGCAATTCGTCTCCAAATATTTTCCAATTGCTCTCCAAAATGGCCAAAAATCTAAAAATACTCTCCAATAATTACATGTAAACATAAGGATCAATTATAAAATTGTTGCCAGGTAATTCAGGACACTAATTTCAATGTCTCATACTCTCAATAGTCGCCGGATAAATTTCAAAACTTTATGCATCTTTTGCAGACTGGCAGTGTGGTAGGCCACTTCAGGTGATGCAGACTGTATTTCATGAATCATTATCATGGTACTCGATGATGATAGCTAAATTTAACCGACTTGTCGGTTGAATTTTTCTCCTTTGAAAATAATATTCCATGAATGTCAGTGGATTTTTAGCTATTTATTTCTATGTTACCATTGATTTTCGGTTGCTAAAAGGGGCCATGATACACAGTGTGTCAGCCAGTCCTAAAAGTACAGCAGGATTTGTGGATTAATCCTGCGTACAAGTCCTATTTAATTGCTATGTTCCCATGTTATTTGCTGCGCCCAAATATCAATTTCTGTAAAAAATCTGGGTCTGGAGAGACCTTCATTTCAGACTGGTGTGTCAGTTGACAGTTAAAGCCAATTAATTGGCTTAGATTTCAAAAGGCCAAAACTCAGATTTGTATAACTGGCTTAAAATTTTGAATTAATTCCTATGTTGACCCACTCTGCATAATGTGTCTATTCTCCTGAAGAGATTTTAATTTGAGAGACGGTTACTCTGAATACTCTCTGACTCTCAGTAGCAGATTCAAAATCTCCCGCAGCTAAATTAAATTTAATGGTTATATATGAATTAATTCAAAATCTTCCGCAGCTAAATTAATGGTTACATTGGAATTAATTAAAGATCTCCTGCAGAGATATGCAATTTTTAAAATTGTTCTCAGATTTGTTGCAGAGAGTCTTGGAAAAATGTTCCATATTCTGCAATTTGGCAGTATGTTCCCATATTAACTTTGGCTTGAAATCTTTAAAAAATGAGTCCAATTGGTTTGGCTCAGAATTTTTGATAAATTTTGGCTCAAAAATTGGCTTACAATTTTCCAGCCTCTGAAACATGGAAATGGGGCAAATGTTGGTGGATCAGCCAAATATGTTGGTAGATTTTTTCAGTTTTTTGAACAAGTCGGTAGGTTTATGTGCACAAAATACAGACTGGCATGCCAATTAATATAGCATGTCCAAACTTGCCATTTCAATGGTGAGTTTGTGACAGTTTTTTGAGCCCTTCAATTGTAAATGGCGAGAAATATCTATTTGTCTCCTATTTTATAATGTTATTTTCGAGAGAATTTGTGATAATTTGATCATTTTGGAGAGAAATTTGGTGATTTTTGGAGAGACAAATGGATAGTTTATGAGCCATACATTTTTTACTTGGATGGCACTAATAAAGCATGTCCAAACTCGCCAACTCCTCTATTTTGATTCCCTCTAACTCCCTTCATTTTGATTCCCTCCAACTCCCTTCATTTTGATTCCCTCCAGCTCCCTCCATTCCGATTACCTCCAGCTCCCTCCATTCCTATTACCTCCAGCTCCCTCCATTCAGATTCCCTCCAGCTCCCTCTATTCCGATTCCCTCCAACACCTTTCATTCCGATTCCCTCCAACTCCTTTCATTCCGATTCCCTCCAACTCCTTTCATTCCGATTCCCTCCAACTCCTTTCATTCTGATTCCCTCCAACTCCTTTCATTCCGATTCCCTCCAACTCCTTTCATTCCGATTCCCTCCAACTACCTCCATTCTGATTCCTTCCAACTCCCTCCATTCTGATTCCTTCCAACTTCCTCCAATCCGATTCCCTCCAACTTCCTCCAATCCGATTCCCTCCAACTTCCTCCATTCTGATTCCCTCCAACTACTTCCATTTCAAAGAATTAAGGCTGCGCGCACACCAAAAGAGAGATAGCAAGAAAGATTGCAAGAGAGAAGAAAGAAAGATAGTAGTTACCCAAGCACACCAAAAGCAAGTAGTCTGCTTGTAACACTGGTGCGAGGAGGTTGTGCTATGCTGGCTCGATTAATCATATTCATTATCAATTTCTTTTCATTCCTTTTTTTTTCATGTAATTGGTCTAAGTATGCTCAACAATTAAAATTTTCTATATATTTGGTAGTGAGGTTATTAATAAATTCCGAATGGCCATTTAAAAAAACATTCGAAAATAAGATTATAATCCAATCAAATTTCAATTAATTTCTGAACTTACAGGGATAATGAAACACATAAATAAAATAAACCTATAATTATACTTCTTAGTTCACATGAAACAACAACACATAAAAATAAAGTGGATTATTATAATAACCTTCAAGTACAAATCAATAAATATTATAAATATGAATTACTACAATTCCATTTAATAACTTGAATTATGTTACAAAAATATTAAGTAGAGAAGGCAGAATATATTTTGTTCTGGATATCGCATATTAGAAAAACTATTACGACGAAAGATGAATATTATATTTGATTTAAGAATAGTAATAAAGTCAACAACAATTACTCAATACTCATGTTCGCTCCATAGCAGAGAGTGCCTGATGCAACACGTATCCGTGTGAAATCTGGGTAACTGGTCCATTCGCCGAAAAAACTTTCATGAAAACACATTCGCCGAATGACACTTTCGCCGAAAAAAATTTGATTACTCAAAAAGTTAAACAAATTTATCTCCTAAGTCCAGATGAAATTACATATAGATGAGCTTACATATAAGTGTATAAATTACTTTACAATATTCTACATAATTATTGGTTAAATTTTATAATATTTAAGTTAACTTAATTGATTAACTCATATATTATGTTATTGCTGCATTATTTGTTACAGATTATTATTTCTAAGTTAATCCTATTTTCTGTATACAATTATCAGTTACAAAAGAAGATTTTTTTGTGTTAGTCTCACTTCATTTTTAGAATCGGTCTGCTACTGTGAGTCGCTCGTGAAGCTTTCACTATACACGGTGACCCACAAAAAAGTCTATCCACTTTAAATTTGTATATTTCAACAACCATTGAAGGTACAGTTAAAACAGATTTATTTCTAGGTTTTCAGAATATCCATATAAATATTCCTTTTATTAAATATTGACAATATGGAGAAATGTATTTGAGTACAAAAAGCCAGTCAAAATCAATTTTGTTCAGCAACTCCTTTTAAAAAATAGAAAAGTTTATGTTAGAATAAATGGATAAAATATTTAATAAATACTACTAAATTTATTTAGAAACTTTTAAAATGGGACTGAGAACAAGCATTTATATGGCATTAAAACCAGACAACTAATTAACATTTAATTTATAGTTAATGAAAAATTTGATCAATTTTAAATAATCATTTAACACAGGATGTTCAATAAACTAAAATTTTTGTAGTAAACTTTAGTCTGCTAAAAATTGTCATATTTTCGGCGAATGTGTTTTCGGCGAATTGACCTAGAACCGAAATCTGACAGCAAACTGAAGTGTTCAACTTGAAGATAGATTGGCGAGAAATCTTCGGAGAAGCGATTTTTATCTTTCAATCTTTCTCTCTCTCTTCGGACTCTCTTTCAGTGTGCACACTAGATAGTATTACCATGTTACCCAGTTCAATCTTGCAATCTCTCTTGCCATCTCTCTTTTGGTGTGCGCGCGGCCTAACATGATCACAAAATATAGAAGTCAATAAATTTTTTTTTTATTTATATTATAAAAGTATTCTTTATGATAATATATTTCTCATGAACTTCTGCCTGTCACATTCTCATTTAAGTTTTATCTTTTCTTCTAGTTTTCATCTGTGCAGTTGGAAGCTTCTAACTACAATGGGTAATTGCTGCTCCATTCAATATCCCAAATCAACGTGAGTCTTTCTCATTAGTTTGCTCTTTAAAATTTTATCTAACCATTTATTTATTTGAATTCACTGTCATTATTCCAACAATTAAAATAGAAGAATCAATTTACTGTTATGATACTGAATGCATTATAAAAAAAATGAATAATCCATATTTAACACTTCATTTGGCAAAATTGTCTGTAGCTACTGGATACGATATATTCAAATTAATTTGTTCAGCAGATAATTTAAACTATAAATAAAAAACAGTTAGCTATAGCTACAATCATTAGCTAGTAGACATCAATGTCTTTCAAATATGTCACTTTATAGTAGCTAATATTTACCAAAAATCTATTTTCATTATCATGGAAAGAAATATTTCTTGATAATTACACTTTTTAATATAGCAACCTTAGCTACTTGATATTTCTAGTGTTTGTACAGTTATTATTTTATTTTACTAAATTGTAAGAACTTTTAACATTCTGAATTTTCCATTGATGATTTTTTTTTTCAGACAAGAGAAATACCAACAGTACAAACAAAACAACAGATACGCATGTGTGAACCAATCGCCTCTGCAGTGGCGCAAAGCAGACAAAACTGAGGTTAAACAGTGCGGAGAAAGTGACTACAGCACAGAAGATGAGAAAGAAGAGTCTGATGACCACCACATGAGTGAATCTTGCATAAATGATCCACAAGATTGGATGAAATCCCAAGATATTTGTAAAGATAGCGTGGATGTTGAGCAAGAATGTCTTCTAGCACCACAACCTGTCGCCCAAAACAAGAAAATGGTGAAGATTCAACAGAGACCTAATGAACCAAAGGTCATTGCGAGACAGAAATCTGCTCCACCAAGCGTGGAGAAAAAGAGCAGTGAGTGTTCATCTCACACAAGTCATTCTTCAATACAAGATTCTTCAGATGCTGCTGAAACGAAGAAGCTGATTGAGAAGAGAGAGACTGCTGTGAAAAGCACCACAGAAATATCTGTACGACCTAAAAGTAGGAAGACATTTGAAAAACCTATAGACACTACGGATGGTAATACTGAGACACCTCACAAAAAATTAAGTAATGCTTTAAATACAGACAAAAGTTTGTTTGTAGCTTTGGATTCAGGCAGAGATTCAGATAAAACAAATAACTTGATGAATTCGGATGCATCTAAATGTCACAGCCTTCCATCGAAACACAAGAATAAATTACCAAATGTAATTAAAAGAGAAAAGAAATCGGTTGAAGAGCTCATTGAAGCTTTCAAGAATGATAATTCATTGATAAGGGCGCCATGCAAAGAGTATCTGAGTGATAATCTTTTCGAAGAGGCTAAGCTACAACATCACCAGGTACTTGTTTCCACTCTCTTACCGAAATATACTCCAAATACTAGTTTTGGCAGTGGTAGGTCTGGTCATGGCATGGAACAAAGTACTTTTGACATTGCTGATATTGATTCAGAAGATAGGAGTTACAATTCTAAGAATTACCAACACTTCCGATCTATGGAAGTTTTACATCCTGTGAGTACTCCCAAAATTGAATCAAAAGTTAAGCCTAAAATCGGAAAGGGTAAAATCCAGCTGTTTGACATTGGTGGTTTTGAAGATATAGCTGTAGGTGATGCAGCTGCCAAGTCTCGAATATCTCTGTCTAGCATTTCTCAATCTAGTGAAAGGAAAATGAGTGTTAAAAGCTTCCAATTTGATACAGGAGACCGAATCCTTGACGAATCTGTTGATTCTGTGAGAGAACCTGCAGTTGAACCAGCTAATTTATCTTCAAACAATTCTTTCAAAAATGAGGATAGTTTGACAAATGAAAATGACATAGATTCCAATGATTGTGAAGTTGATGAGAAAAAAACAAATGAAACTTTTAATATTAGTAATGCATCTGCCAAATCTGTTGAGAGTAAATCTGAGAATACTACACCAAGGAAAATGTATGAAGCAAAATTAGTTTCTGATTGTGAAGATACTCCCCCGAAAAAAGAAACTTCATTCCATTCTGATTATAGTGCCACTACTGATAAAAGTCGTAAATCCAGTAGCAAATCATTCACTGGAAATTTTGGTTACAATGACAGGAAGGAGAGTGAGAAAAGCGAGAGAGATCACAGTATTAAATCTAAAGACAATTCTGATACACAGCCCCAAAATGACTCAACATTCGGGGACTATCCTCCTTTAGAAATTTCAGACAAGGAATCTTTGAAAGATGATGATGAAGATGACTATTTTGATTTCTTGAAACAAAAATCAGCTGCTCCTGAGTATGACAATATTTTCGGACGTTCTAAAAAGACTATGCGATCTCGTGACAGGGGTTTGAATGTGCTTGGAAAGAAGAAGTCTGAGAGTGACGAATTTGAAAACTTTAAAGGTGATCCTTTTGCAAGGGGTGGATTGAAACGCTCTCCTCCTCGTGGTTACACATTAAGTGCCAGTAACGATTGTGATGAAGAGGTAGATGATTTCATTAGCAACTTCAACTCTCTCAGTGGCAACTCTCCCAAATGCAAGAGAAGCAGTGCTTCAAATTACGCCCAATTAGATTTTGATGATTACGGTCAAAAGGATGATGTTTTCGGCGATAAAAGTGATGAAGAGAATAAGCAGCCTGGTGATGAAGGTCGCAGTTTCAGAATCAACAATCACGTTAAAGTGAGCAAAAAGGGTTTGAGCATTGAAGCTTTGGGCTGCGAGTTAAACCTCGGCAAGAAGGTGCAGCTCAGTCTTTTCAATGGCAAGAAGTCTATGCTCATCTAAACTAAATACTCTAATTGTCTCGCCACTTAGTTCAAAGTAATTTTTATCTGTGTAAATTAAACCACTTTTTTTTGATTAGGACAAATTCAGTGCTTGGATAGCTTATTTACAAGTTAATTTACGTACATTTGTAAGTATTATATGTAATTTTAATTAGATTTAGATGGCTATGGATTGGAGGATAGAGCTAGTATGTGCTCTTCAATTAGGAAGTATTAGAATTTAGTTAGGTGAGCTTTCCTGTCCTTGTTTCTTTTCCTCACATTTCTTGGTAGCTAAGACACTTTATTCATTTAGTAGCATTTTTATAACTATGAACTTGACACCGAATGGTAGTAGGTAGACTTTCCTGTCTGAATTCTTTTCCTAAAATCCAAGTCTTTTACATTTCCTTTCTATTTGATGTTATTGATTTAGTTATTTTTTTTGGTAGAAACCCTATAGCTAGCTACTAATATCCCAGGCCTCTATCTGTTCTATGTTAGCTACAGTATAGAGCATTAAGAGTCTTTTTGCTGACACAGTAGCTTAGTAGTTAGTCTGTCTTTTGTTTAGTGTAGATTAAAGTGAATAGTTTAACAGGCTGCAATGGAGGTATAACTCAAACTCGGGACATTATTGGTGTGATATTCTTCATTTTATAATTGCAATCTCATAGCTAAACCTTGAAATTAGTTTAAATTTTTCGCAGGCTTTCTTTTAATCAATTAATATTAAAATTAAGATAATAATAGATAGCTGTGATGGGTGTTCTTGCATTCCATTTCTATACTTGGATGGTCTCAACTCTGAGAAAGTTTGTCTCAAACTTTAGTGTTTCAGTTTTCCTCAAGTGCACGGTACCTTTTAGGTAATTCCCCGCGTTAGTCTATAGGAATAGCATTTATTTTATAGCCAAAAGAATGATTCCATGAGCTCAATTACTGTAAGATGTCAATGTATAGTTCCTTCTTGCATACCAAAAATATTTTTCATTCACTCATTTTCTCACTGTTCTTTCTCACTGGAGCAATTTAATGTTTTCTTTGTGCTTTCTATGTGTGATTGTTTTTTAGGGATCAGAATGTTCCAATTAATTATATTTTTGATGTTAGTTTTGAATGAACTCTCAGTGTGCGTAGCTTATAAGATACAATTTTAAAAATTTGTGAACATGTTCTTTCAATTTACAGAACTGTAAGAAAATAGTGTTACGATGAAGTAATATTAAATGTGAATAAACATTTGAGTTGAGATGCATATTTATATAAAGTAAACAGTCTATGGTTCTAAGTGAATTGTGCTGTTAGTGAGCAATTCAAATACTGCTTTTAAAATTAATTAATTAAAACCCTTATTAAAATTTAACAACTACACCTATAATTATTATTAAAACTTAAATTAGCCAATTCATTGATTGAATAAATAAGAATTGTTCCATTTATTCTATTATACTAATTAGTTTATGTATGTATATTAAACTAATTAGTTTTATGGTTAACATTTCTTATGGATATTGTGGGATTAAATCAAAAAGGTGTTCCTTTTGATTAATTTCCAGTGTCCATAAGTGATGTGTGTAAATCATTTGTCAAGTGCTAAATAGCTATATTGATCACAATATTAACTTGTATCTGCTATCTTTGAAACTGTTTCATTAGAAGTTGTAGCTATTAGCTTGCTGTGCTGGCAGTTTGAGGTTCAATGATGAAATGCATTTGTTTATCTTTTAATGGTTCTTTCCAGGCTCTTGGAAAAAAATGAATTTAATACATAATATAGTAAAACTAAGGTCTGTGATCATTAATCTGCAAACCGTATGAAATTAGATACTGTTTATATTTTTCTATACGTTTTTAAAGTTTTTCTTTAATACTCTGTGTGCAACTACAGGGTGGCGCAAAAAAGGAAACCCATTTTCAAACTAGTTTATTTTACAAACTATCAATGCTAGAAATTTACTAAAAAACAAATTTTATTCGTTTACTTTTTCTGCATCTATCATGATAAACTATTATAAGTTGCAACGAAAATTGAACATCTTACAGCGAATTAAAAAAAAGTAAATAAAAAGGGCTTGCGCAAGCACGAAATACACATTTCATGATAAGGATAATTTGTTTCCATATGGTAGTAGTAAAAATATAATTAAATTCTACAATTTTACATTCAATTAGCGTTTTTTTTTATTGACTCTTTCAATCATGGAAATACATCTTCATCACCAATCACGATATCTTCTACTAAATGTGCATTTTTTTGCAGAAACCATTTTGCAAAATTATTTAGACTGTGCGGTAAATCAGTTTTAAGAGTTTGAGCCTTACATGCTTCTTCAAAGAATAATATCTTAAATCATGTTTAACAATTCGGCGAAATGTCTCTTAAATGATATCTAATCCTTACCTTCTGATTTACATTTTTGTATTCTTAATATGCTGTTCATGAAAAAGATTAATGTTTTGATGTGTTCATTCTTTCCTGAGACATGATAACCTTTTGTTCAAATTTAAAGTGATTTCTTCTGTTTTGAACTTAATAACATTCGTCAATATGGTTTTATAGTTGTTGGAAATCTTTCCAGAAAGTGTTGTTCAAATTGTGGTTGAACCTGCGTAAAACTTCCAGTGTTTAAAAAATTTGTCACAACAAAAACTCTTCGTTCTTTTGAAAACTGCATTTTGAGGGTATCGAATAGGATGTAAAAATTAACGGCGAACTGATTTTTATAAAGATATCAATTTTACTTTCAAAAACCAACTTTCATATGGTAATTAATTGTTTTATTTTATCATATTTTTTACGAAAAATAGTAGAATTTAATGTTTTTACATCCATATAAAATGAAATATACTCTTGTGATTTTTTTCATATATTTCATGCTCGCGCAAGCCCTTTTTATTTACTTTTTTTAAATTAGCTGCTGGGTGTTTAATTTTTGTCGTAACTTATAATAGTTTATCAAGATAGATGCAGAAAAAGTAAACAAATAAAAATGTGTTTTTAGAAAATTTCTAGCAAGGATAGTTTGTAAAATAAACTAGTTTGAAAATGGGTTTCCTTTTTTTTTTGCGCCACCCTGTATTGAACAAAACATTAACCTGACGCTGAAGAGACACTATTCGTTTTGATTTCCAATTTGAATTATATAAACAGAACCATGCATTTTCGGCCTTTGCTTAAAGATTTGAAAGTTGAAGTAATGAAGTATAAGAACTTTTCTATAATATGATTATCTAATTTTATACCTAATACTGAATTTATGATGCCTACCTAGTTGACAATCAAAACAAATAGTGTACATTCTTCTTCTTCTGACTGAAGATTAAAAAATCGGAAGTAAAACGGGTTTTTATAGAGTTTTGATCATAAAAATCTTTAAAAGCATATAGAATTGAAAAGATGTTATCAAATTCATGGGGTTTTCAGAAAAATGTTAAGAAATATTAACCTCATTGATGTAAATAATATAAAAAATTTGCTTGGAGGGGACCTTTAAATGTTATTTGTTTGATAGGCTCATTCTTATGTGTTGTGATCAATCTTTGCAGGTACTTAAAGTTTAAAGACTACCTATTTTTAGAATTGTTCTGATGAAATGAAGTGCTTTAGGCAGAGCTGCAGAATATATTTATGGTGGTGAAGAGGTTTAGAGTCTCAGAGATTAATAGTCATATGATTAGTGTGCACAGAAATTAGTACAATTCACCTTTTCATTTCAATAAATTCAATTCAATTAATTAAAACACAGGTAGGGTAAGTCACGAATTATCGAACTGTTTTGCATCTTCGGTTTGATATGATTTCTATTGGTATCTATGAAAGCTGTAGGTATCATAGATGCCAATAAAAAATTAAATAATGATGATTAGCTATATTGTTTTTCTTATATGACCGAAGATGTGGAACAGACTGAAAATTCACAACTCAGCCCATATCTTTATTCTATTTGACTTCATAGCTGTTTGAAGTGAATGTCATTTTATTTGTGTAACTCGTTTGATGTTCAACTTATTGCTGTTTGTTGTGAGTAGAATTAAGGATAGTAATTTCCTTGGCATTTAACTATTGCTTGTGATCTCTTAGTATCTAAAGTAGATAGCAATGAGTAGAAGTGAAGTTATCCATCAATTGAAAGTTTACTGAATTAAATTTAAAATTATTTAAGAATCCAATGTTGTTCCTTAATGGCTAGCTTGGATAGGAGTAAAGGAAACGCTATATTTATCGTAGTTAAATTAGTGGAAGAAATGTTAATACCTTTAGGTAGCAATGTACCTCTAAGAAAGCATTCCCTGAAATTAGAAACACTATTATCATATTAAACTGATCTCTCAAGATCTTCCAATTGCAAAGCCATAAACACAGTATTATTAATGGCCAAAGTCTGATAATAAATATGTATTTTTGATACCTTCGATTCATTTATTCGAGAAGTTAGCCCTCAGATACCAAATGGAAGGAAAGCGGTCTGTTGTAATTATGGACTGTCTTTTGACTTGTTTTTTTCTTCATTTTCTACCATGTTTATCATTTCTTCAACTGTACTTGCAGTTTTAGAGGATAGCGCTAGGATTATGCTCTTCAAATACGAGGTCTCCCATTTTATGTTAGCTAGACTTCATTAACTATCACCTCTTCATTTTCCTGTGTCCCATTTTTGTTTGTGTTCCTTTTCGTCACATTCTTTGGTAAGTGAGTAGCTTTCCTATCCATGAGCATTATCACTGACTGGTGGTAGAGGACTTTGTTCATGGAGTAACTTTCCTTTCCAACTGCTTCTTCCAGTCCCTTGTATGTTATTTCCTCTAGACATCAGTGTTATGATCAGCGAAATGGTCCAAGCAGACGTTAAAATCCCAATAAATTAAATTATAATCACACTGCAAGCGTCTCGATGAGCCATATTGGTTCAGATTGTTGAGGCAAGTTTTAGCTTTTAGTAGAATTTTACTCTTGAAAAGAACATTTTAATCAAATTGAAATATTTTGCATTTCGATAAATAATTCATTCAACTATTCCATAATTAATATGATTAGAATTATTAGTTTAATAGGAGGTGACAGAGGGTATGGTTATCAGACTAGGGGTTTGAAAACATCATTGCCGATCACAACCCCCCCCCCCCCCCCCCATTGTCTCGAGGCTACCTCTAGGTGTGCCTTTTTACTATATCATAGCAATTGGTGTTTGTTTAGTTTGGCGCCCTTTTTCTTTCCCTTTCCTTCTGCCTTCCTTCCTTTCATGGATAAGCAGAGTGACTGTGTAGGTCTCTTATCAATGGATGTCGATTCTTGCCACCCATGCGCTGGTCGACCCAGTTACCTGTGGTAGCAGAGCAGTCAACCTAGTCCGTGGAGTGTACTTTCACTTCCGTCTCTTCTATGAGGCCTTCATGTCTCTTTGGATCACCTCATAGTGGATATGGACAACTTTTAAACCACGGAAATGATAAATGGCTATTAGGAAATAAGCAGAATTAATTTTCTTATAGTCAGTGCAGACAAAACTATAATGGCTCTAATAGAATATAACTATATTCTTTACATCATTTACCACTACAATCATTGCCCTCTCTTCAATCACCTCTGCTGTCATTTGGTCGTACTACTTATGGTTGTCATGGGCAAATAATTTATATTGGTCATTCAAAAAATTTATTCCCCCCACCATCTTTTACCCTGATGTGAGAGGAATGAGTAGGTAAGTTGAGTTGCTTTGCGTATTTGAGCCCCCAGGGGCTCTATCCTGCAGCTGTCTGAGGTGAATGGAAGAGACGGGGGGTGGCGTCTCTTGGGCCCCGATCTGTTGTAATTTGGATTATGGATTGTCTTTTTTTTCATTTTTACCATGTTTATCATTTTTTTAACGCTACTTGCAGTTTTAGAGGATAGCGCTAGGGTTATGCTCTTCAACTACGAGGTCTTAGAATTTTGTGTTAGGTAGGCTCGTAGGCTTCATTTACTATCACCTCTTCATTTTCCTCTTCCATGCGTGAGTGCAGCCACCGGTGCTTGTGTCCCGTTTCGTCACATTCCTTGGTAAGTTACTGCATTCATGGAGTAGCTTTTCTGCATCCATGAGCTTGTCACCGACGGTGGTAAGTGACTTTGTTCATGGAGACACTTTCCTCTATGACTGCTTCTTCCAGTCCCTTGTATTTAATTTTCTTTTGACGTCAGCGATATGGCCTTTGGTTCCGAAGCAGATGTTAAACCCCTACTAAATTAATTGCGTATTTGAACTTTGAATAACATAATGAGTCAAATATATACAAGTCATTTCCACCTCTTCCTTCACCCATATGAATAATTCTGGATTAATGAAGATTTTTATTCGATATATCTCCTAGAAAATTCGATTATACATATATAGTAATTGGTTTCGAATTGAGAGTAAAATAAATCCTCTTCAAATTCAGATGTTGTTTGGATTGCTTTTCTTTTTCTCTCCATTCTCAGTATCTGCCACTCGAATAAAAGTGCAGGTCCTCCTCCATACTTCTGACACTCCCTCCACTCTTCTCTTGTCATTAAGCCACAGACGGTTCGTCCTAGCACCAAACCACAGTTTAGACATCTCTCCTCAATCAGTTCGGTCTTGCACATGCCATACAGCCACAGCGTGCTCCTCTCTTCTAGTTCTGCCTTCCACTCATTGGCATCATCTCATCCACATCAATATGCACCCACTCTAGGTATTTTTGTGTTATTCTACACCACTCAATCTTATGGCTTGCTTCACACCAGCCTTGTAACTATTGGTGAATTAAAACTTTTTTTTTCACTATGAATTCTATAACAAATAATGCATATCCAATCTTTTGTTAAGCTGTAAATTATTACATGCAAGTATGCAAACATTTTTATAATAAGGTTCCCCTACTTTATACATTTATACGAATATTTAATACAGTAGAACTGTTCTATAGTGATCGAATGTAGAGTCCCGAGTATAAGGATCCGTAGCCTCCATAGTGAACAATTTTTTTTAGTCTGCTATAAAATGGCCTTTAGTTTTTTAAAATCGGATGGCTATTCATGACGGGCTTAAGAAAATTTGTTCACTATTGAGGCTACTTCCTCACAGTCTATATTAGGACTTCGTTATTGAAAAGTTCTGTACTGTATTGGTTTGATTATTCCTAACTAACTGGTATTTAAACAAACTGAAACTGTGTTCATTTTTTTGACTGAAACTTAGCAAGTCGGAAGTAAAACGGGTCTTGTACAGTTTTGATTTTACATTTTTTAAGCATATCCAATGAAATATATGCCAATTTTTTGGAATCAAATTTAAAGGATTTTACAACGTTAAATAAAAAACATAATTTTCTTATTGATTGAAGGTCCCCTATAATGATATACGCAATTTTTTCATTGCTTTAATTAATCATCGAGGCTAATGTTTCTTATCATTTTTCCGCAAGCCCAGTCAAATTTGATAGCATATTTTTAATTTTATATGCTTTTTAAGAATTTCATGATCAAAACTCTGAAATACCTACCTACCTATTATACTTCCGACTAGCTAATTTTCAGTTAGAATGTAGGTACACCTTTTATTTTGATTGTCAACTTTGTCTTTATATTAGGTGTAATGATTAAAATCTATTTAAATGTTCCTGTATAGGTATATAATTGGATAAACTTATTAGCTATAGAAGCGTCTATATACTTCAGGAAACAATTAATATCTTTAACGAAGGCCAAAAACGCATTGTTTGTTTATAAAATTCAAATTTGAAATCAAAACAAAGAGTGTACAATCTCTTTCTTCAGCGTCCAGTTAGAGATTTGTACAATTGTAGAACACAGAGTACTTTTGATAAATTTAAAGGCAAAATATATACGCTGAACCGAATTGTAAGCGATTTGCAGAACAATAGACCCTAGTTACTATGAATAGACCCTATTTCTATAATTTTATATATTAAACCCATTTTTTCACCCAGAGCCTGGAGGTCCTCTCCAGGCTCCGAGGAAAAAATGAGTTTATTACATAATATTATACAACTAAGGTCTACGATCATTATCCCGCAAACTGCATACAATTTGGTTAAGTAAACATTTTATTATTTGCTTTTAAAGTTGTTTAATACTCTGTGAGCAATAATTGAGCGATCACTAACATGACGATGTGAAAGAAGATTGTACACTCTTTGTTTTGATTGTAAATTTAGATTTTTAAACAAACCATGCGTATTTGACCTTCGTTTAAAGATCCTTTCCAGGCTCCGGGAAAAAAATGAGTTTATTGCATAATATTATAAAACTAAGGTATACGATCATTATTCAGCAAACCGCATACAATTCGGTTCAGTAGATATTATGTTATTTGCTTTTAAAGTTTTTTAATACTCTGTGAGCAACAAATGAGCGAATCACTAACCTGACGCTGAGAAAGAAGATTATACACTCTTTGTTTTGATTTCAAATTTAGATTTTTAAACAAATACGTTTTTGGCCTTCTTTTAACATATTAATTGTTTCTCCAATGTCCAATGAGGTATATTTGCAGAGGTCTCCTTTGCTGTCAGGTCTGCAGTCTTCTTCCTGCAACTCAGATTCATGTTCCATTTATTCGTCCGCTTCAGTCATCCCACCTCTTCATTCCTCCACGTTCATCATCCTCTCTCTAACCCTCCACATCCTCAGCACTATACCTCTCCTCTCCGCTTCACCTTGTTCTCCAAATAGAAAACATCCCATCACCTCCTCTCTATCCATCACTCTCGGTCTCTGTAGCT
Organism: Caprella mutica; assembly: GCA_947561585.1. Taxonomy (NCBI): domain Eukaryota; kingdom Metazoa; phylum Arthropoda; class Malacostraca; order Amphipoda; family Caprellidae; genus Caprella; species Caprella mutica. Next base: position 204,744 of record CANNZV010001988.1, read on the forward strand.
CCACTGCCTCTCTCCTAACTTCCTCCAGCCTGTCACAATCGAGTACAAAGTGCTGCTGGTCCTCAAGCTCAAAGTCACACAGCCTGCACTCCCTACTCTCTCCCCACCTTCTGTCGCCAAGTCTCATGCAGTTGGTTCTAGCAGCGAACCAAATTCTCGCCTCCAAGCTCCCACCATAGTCCTCCCCTCTCATCTCCAGCTTAAACCTCCTGTATATTCTCAGACTACTCTTAGATTCCATCTCCATCCTCCACCACTCTGACCACTCTTCTCTTCACTTCACTTCTGCTCATCTCCTTCAGCTCCTCCTCTCCCACCATCGCCCACTGCAAACACCTTCTAGTATCCTCCCACCACTCACTTCTTCTGCCTTCTCTGCTGCTTCCCATGATCATCCGCAGCATCCTATTATCTCCCTGCTCCACTCTTCTCGCATACTGAATTCTTCCTCTGGCCACCCTGCTCCTTACTGTGCTAATGCCAACTTCACCCCTCATTCCAGCTATTGTGGCCCATTTTGGTGCTCCCAGCATTCTTCTCATGGCTGCATTCTCCTGCTTCTGAATCTCCCTTATATCCTCCATCCTCATTATCACCACCTCCGAGCCATACAGCACTCTCGGCAACACCACTCCCTTCCAATATCCCTTACCAATCAACACTCTGTGGCAGCTCTTCTCTATTACACTGCAAGTGAGCATGCTCATCTTCTTTGCTGTCGTAACCATCTGCTCTCTCTGACCTTTAAATAAATTCCTCTGTCCTTGCACCTTCACACCCAAATACCTTATCTCCTCAACAACCGCTATCCCTTCTACCTCTACCACTGCCTCATCTGAGTTAAAGATCATGCATTGACTCTTCCTTGCATTAATTTCCAGCCCATATCTCTCCGCAACCTCATTCAGCTCCACAACTCCCTCTCCTGCCTCCCGCACGCTTCTCGTCAGTATCAACCTGTCGTCAGCATAGAACAGGCATGCAACACGCGTTCCTCCAATCCTCACCCCCTCAATCCGTCTCCTCAGTGCCTCTATCATCTTATAGGTGAGCAACTTGAACAGAAGTGTTGATGCTGTGCATCCCTGTCTGATCCCGCTTTCCACTTCTATCTCCACATGCCTATCCTCACCCAATTCCACTCTCGTCTTATCTTCACAGTACACCCTCTTGAAAACCTCCAGCACCTCCCCTGGTATCCTATACTCCTTCAGCACCTCCAGAATTGTTTCTCTCCTAACAGAGTCAAAAGCCTTCTTGAAGTCAACTGCAACAACAACCATCATCTCCTTCCTCCTGTAGCTCTCCTGCACACACTCCTGTAGCACATACAAGTTGTCCACAATGTTGCTCCTTGCACTGAATCCTGCCTGTTCATCTCTCCTCATTCCGCTCTCAAACACATGTCCCTCTATCTTATCTCTCAGGGCTCCCATCAGTATCTTGTAGGAGACATCTGTTATGGCAATGGGCCTCATGTCTGATACGGTTGGTCTCCGTATCTTTGGCACCATTACAGTTCGTGTGGTTTTCCAACCTTCAGGGATGTCTCCCTCCTCAATCAATCTCCTGTAACTTTCCTCCAATCTTCCCAGTACCACATCACTTTCCTCCATCACCTTATACATCTCCGCCTTCATGCCGTCCAGTCCACCTGCTTTCTCATTCTTCAGTTTCTTTATTGCCTTTCCAATGTCCTCCTTGCTTAAATTAATTGCTGCCACCTTTATTCTTCTGTATGGTCTGCCACGATCCTTGGTAATGTCCTCTGTCTATCTCTTTCCCCTTCCTCTCCCTCCATGATTCTTCTTCTTCTGAGCTCACCATTATAATTCCTCTTCTCCACCTCATTCCACATCTCTCCCATTCTATTTGGGTGTCTCCGGTAAACTCCTCCCCAGAACAAGCTCATTTCCCTCTTCATGTCTTCCTCTCCCAGCCGCTCTCCACTCTCCCCGAAGATTGCGAATTCCTTCCTATGCATCTCTTTTCCTCTCAACTTGTTAATATTCTCCCAGAGTCCTCCGCACCTTCCATTTCTTCTGATCCCACTTACAATCTTGTCCTCATATATTTGCATCTGTTCTCTTATCAGACATGCTACCTTCATCTTCTGCTGCTTATACCTGTTCCATGCTTCCTGTTTGCCAATCTCCATCCTCCAATTCCTATGGACCTTGTTCAATCTCCTTCTTTCATTAATTCCTTTTCTTATTTCTTCATTTATCCAAGGTTGTTCCTTCCCTCCTTCTGCTCCTTCCTTTCGCCTATACTTGACTTGTAGCTTCTCCTTTGCTGCCTGCCTCATAACGTCATTAATAACTTCCAAGTTTCCGTCCTGTTCATCACTCAACTTCTCCTCCACCTGTCTCCTGTATCTTCTTATTCTTTCAGTTGTATGTATATCTGAAGTACTCTCTTTCATGCCATCCATCACCCTGTCTAACCTTCACCTGTTTCTTAATTTTGAAGTAGGCCGTGATCATACAGTGGTCTGAGAAGTCTACCTCCTCTCTCTCCTCATCGATGATCATCCTGGTGAATCGTTGCTGTGCCTGATCATTTGCAACAACAAAGTCTATGACACTCCTCTGCTCACCTCGCTCCCACGTGTATACACCCTCACATCTCTCATCCAGGTTCAATAGGCTCAACCCATGCCTCTCCAAGAACTCACTGACAAGTTTTCCAGTTTCATTTTCCTGCTGATACCCAATGTATCCCAGATGCCCATTGAAGTCTCCCACCAGAATCACCTCTCGTCCATCTGCTGTGCCCCGCTCCTCAATTTGTCCTATCTCTTCCAGGATTCTCTCATTGTATTGTCTCACTTCTGCGTCATTGCCAGTCCTCAGGTATACTATCACTATGGTCATATTCATGTCTCCAACTTTTCCCTCCATATGCAACAAATCTCTACTCCTCGTCTCTCTCTTCTCCATAAATAAATCTTCCTTCCTGTAGATGCACATCAGTCCTCCACCTCTCCTATCTTGCAGATCCCTCATACTGTGCTTTACTACCAACTCCTCTCCAATCCTCAGATCATCCACCTTCTTCTGAGTCTCTGTCAAGCACAATATCATATTCTCACCCACCATATCCATCAGCTCTACACTTTTCACCCTGCTAAGACCCTGCACATTTATTACTTTCAGACACAGTTCCTCCTCAAGCTTCTCTCCTCCCTTTGCTTTCAAAAATTTCTTTTCTTTGGCTTAGCTCCACCTCCGGCTGCTTCAAACCTCTCTCCCTCATCTCGGCCATCCTGCCCTCCCTGTGCTGCTATCTCTTCTGCTATTTCTCGTTCTCCTTTATCTTCCTCATTAACCACCACTTCATCATTATTATTTTCCTCCACTCTAATCACCCTTCCTCTTCTTATGATGAACCTTGCTCCACCTTTGCTTCTCTTTTCCCTTAATTCCATCTTCAGTTTCTTGTCTTTTTCTCTTTCCTGCATAGTCATATCTCTTGATATGAACACCCTCTCAAAATTCTTTGAGTGTCTCAGCATACTTGCGTTCTTGAGAATGTCTCTTTTCTCCTCCTCATTACCCATTTTTACCAGCATGGGTCTTCTCTTATTCTCTGTCTTCATCCCTAATCTTATTACTTTTTCTATCTTGAGATCTTTCATTCCCAATTCTTCTACAAATATTCTCCCGCAATTGTCCTCATCCTCTCTGTATCTCTCCTCTGCTTCACTGTTGGTTGATTCTATCACATTGAATAGCATTATATTCTTCTTCCTTCTCTCTCTTTCAATTTCTTCCAGCTTCATACCAATCTCCTCCATCTTTCTTCCCTCCATTCCTGCATCCTTTTTTACTTGTTCTACACCTTTATTCACTATCTCCTGCTTCATACCCTCCAATTCCTGTCTGATCACCACGCCTCTCTTCTCTCCGTCAAAGTCTTTCATCTCTTTCTTCATGTCTTCCATTTCTTGTTTCATATTTTCAAACTTTCCCATCCATATTTTCTTCATTTCATCCAAAGCCAAACTCATCTGATTTTCAATCTCAGTGCTCATTTTCTTCATTTCTTCTTCCATTTTTCCCCTACAGTCTCCCTCCAGTTTTCTAACCCTAGCCTCAATTCCTTCCACTCTTTTCTTCAGCATCTCATTCTCCTTTTTCAAACTCCTGTTCTCTTCCTCACATTCTTCCATTCTTTTCTTGATCTTCCCATTTTCCTCTGTTAGCTTGTCCACTTTACCACTGCATCTGTCACAGTACCATTTAACCTTCTCGTCCATTTCACTCAGCATTTCATATTCTTTCTTAGTAAGCTTCCCGCATTCCGCATGGAACCATCTTTTGCAGAGGTCACATACCATACCATCTTCTCCACTGTTGAATCTCTTTCTACATTCTTCACATACCTCCACGTTCTCCCACACCTTCAGCATCTCCTCACTTTCATTACGTCCCCTCCTTCCCCGTGCCACATTCCATCCTTCAGCTCCTTTTTCTTATCTTTCTTTGTGGGAATCCGTGCCAGGGAACTCATCCTGGTCCCCTGAATTTCACTTCCCACAACCTTGCCAGCTTCTCTATTGTACCACTATCTTCTTTTCACACCATTCACTTAAATCCATTAATCACTTAATAGCTAATGTTCATTAATTTTTATATTGTTTTAACTGTCAATTTACAAAAGGTACGGGAATACTTGTTCTTTCTAAAAGTATATTAACGTTTCTATAATAAGTTTATCCAAATTTAAACCTTAAAACGAATAATAAATTTTTTATTAAACCAAATACCTAGTTGAAAATCAAATCAAATGGTGTACATTCTTCTTATTCAGACTAAAATTAGAAAGTCGGAAGTAAAGAAGGTTTTGTAGAGTTTGGATTATACAAATTTTTAAAAGCATATAAAATTAAAATTATGCTATCAAATTTTATGGAGTTTGCAGTAAAAGGATAATAAACATTAGCCTCGTTGATTTAAGCAATAAAAAAAATGGCCTTGAGGGGACCTTAAAGGTCCTCCGCAGGCTCCGGGAAAAAAATGAGTTTATTACATAATATTATAGAACTAAGGTCTACGATCATTATTCTACAAACCGCATACAATTTGGTTCAGTATATATTTTATAATTTGTTTTTAAAGTTTTTTAATACTCTGTGAGCAACAATTGAGCGAATCACTAATCTGAAGCTCAAGAAGAAGATTGTACACTCTTTGTTATGATTACAAATTTGAATTTTATAAGCAAACCATGCGTTTTCGGCATTTGTTTTAGATATTAATTGTTTCTTAAGGTAAATAAACGTTTCTACTATAAGTTAATTCAATTTTATACCTTTACACGAATATTAAATGGATTTATTAAAGGTCTTCTCCATTCTCCGGGGAAAAATGAGTTTATTACATAATATTATAGAACTAAGGTCTACGATCATTATTCCGCAAACCGCATACAATCAAGGCCATCTCCCAGGCAACAAAATGACCTTCCCGGGATATCCCCGCGATGTTCCCTTCCGATGTCCCCGTGATGTTCCCAGGGGATATCGCGAGAATGTCCGTTTTTGTACTTTTTTGGGGATATCCCCAGGGAATGTTCCGGGAACATCGTTAGGGGATGTTTATTCCCTACCGATATTCCGGGAACATTCCCAGGGGATGTTCCCAAAAAAGTACAAAAACGGACATTTTCGCGATATCCCCTGGTGACATTTTGCGAACATCGGTAGGGAATATCGCGGGGATATTGCGGGAATGTTATTTTACAATTGCTCATAATAAAAATATATGCTAGTATAACTTCATTATTGCTAATGATTAGGAGTACATACGTGCTGGTACTTATTGCATCTCTTGTATCGGAGTGTATCTTTTCTGTAGCTATTGGAGTTTTGATGAGTAGATATGGTTTGCGCATTGGGAAATAGAAGACTGAAGATTTATAGGAAGGATAAACAAAAGAATGCTGGTGACAGTCGGAATTTTTTAACACAACTGTCACTAACATTCAATTTAGCATATCCTTCACTGTGTATTCATCGCAGTTAACTCCATCATCCATTTAAAGTATACGACCAGCAAGCAGATAACCACATCTTATTCTTTTACAGCTTCATTTCAAAATATTTATAACACTAATCAGATGGAATTTTCAGCAATACTATCATACATAGAAACGTTTTTTACCATTCTATAAGTAAGTACATACTACCTATCTAATACTCAGTAGCTAATAGTTCTTTTTAGGTAGGTTCTAGGTAGGTAGATATCTGTTGGGTAATGAGGTAAGCACAGAACTACTACCTATGGTTACCTACCAAGTCTCGCTATAGAAGAACTATCAATTATTCCTATTTATGTAAATAATATTAAGTCATATTACCTAGGTAAAATTTTCATGTTTTAGGGGAACGTCACAGTTCTCGGACACTCATAGTACCCGGACAGTGACCGTTAAAATAAGCCATGTGACCGAATTTTCTGAAAAATTCCCAAACACCCACTTTCCGAGTACTGCGAGAGTACCTAAATCATTTTCCCGAGTAGCTACTGTGATTTTCTCCACCTCTAAATGATATATGATATTTCTATTTATACGATTTGTTTAATCTGAAGAAATAAATAATTGTGTAACAAGTGCACTGGCAATTATATAGAAGACTACTTACTAACCTAGGAACTCGGCCTCGACCGAATGTTTTGAGAATTTGATAGCAAGATTGTAGGTACACACAATAGGTAGCTAGTTCATTGCATACGTATAGGGTAAATTGCGAATTATCGGTCAGTTTCACATCTTCGGTCATATAAGAAAAAGTATATTGTACTTAGGTAAATTGTTATATTTTATTTTAATTGGTATCCACGATACCTGTAGGTAAGCTACCTATCATGGATACCAATTGAAATAAAAATTAAATAACAATTATAATATCGTTTTTCTTATATGTATGACCGAAGATGTGAAACTGACCGATAATTCGTAATTTACCCTACTAAATATAGCTATGTATTGTAAGATACTTAGAACCTAGGAAAGTAGCTATTACACTTATTACTTATTATAATTAACTTGGTACTGCCTACCAATTGATAGACTAAGTACTGTACTTCAGTAAATAACTAACCAGTTAGGTACTGCAGAAAAGTAAATACGTAACTAAATACCTGCCTAGGTACCTACCTATTTACTACCTACTTGCTACAGTGAAGTTAATAACTAAGTAGGTAGGTAGGTAGCTAACTAAAGCTGAAAAGTAAATAAATAACTACCTAACGATGAGAAGTACGGTAAATAAATAAGTTGGTGCTAAACCGCTACAGAGAAGTAAATTAACAACTAGGTATGATGCAAAAGAGTAAATAGCTAACTAACTAGGTACCTATATCTATAATCTACCTAAGTATCAAGGTAGATTATACCTACCTAGGTAAATTACGAACTATACCCAGATTCTGAGAAATACCAATCACTTTTCTGTCAGTTACCTATGTATAAATAAATTAAAATGTTTCTAATTACAAAAGTTTGCGGATAATAAACACGATGAATTTATCTGAGAGAAAATATAAGACACTTGCACTCGCTCACAAATTTTTAAAACTGGAGCCTTTTCGTCACAGTGACGTCTTGTGACGTCACTCACGCGTCATGTATTATTGCGCAGTTGAAGAATTTAATTCATCGTAAATGCTATTTGAATAAAATTTATTCAAAATAAATATAATACAATTTAGTATAATCTTATGTTTCTTAAACCACATACTGAAATTTAAGAGTTAATATCTCATTATTACCAAGTTTACGAACGCTCATCTACGCAGTTGAAACTAGACCTACATATTAGCGGGAAAGATAATTTAGGCAACATAATGTACTACTCAAGTGGCTAAAAAAGCCGTTTCAATATTTAATTGCAAAAACTGATGCATAATTTTCTGTAAGAATATTGTAAATTACAAACAACTTAAAAAATTCTTTATATTGGGCTGATTAACTAAATACTGGCACGGATTAGTAACCATTCTGAACCACAGGGGGCGCGCATGAGGTATTTTAGGGAGATTTTTTCGAGTGAAATGTCTTATCATCATAATTAACGGTAAAGAGACAATAATGTAAGCATCTCATAAATTTTATATCTGTATCAGAAGATTACTTTCTATATTAAACGGTATAGAATATGTAGGTATATTTAGATTTTAATAAAAGAATTTACTGAATATATTCTCCATATGATAGGTATGATCACAGTATATGTAGAATATGTAGACATTCTGAATATAGGTAGGTACATGAAAGTAGATTCTGAATACTGTAAATGTTAACAAATTACAAAATATGTTTTAACAATGATCAATATATAGGATTTTTTCTTTAATTAAATGTTTATATAATATTATAGATACCTATATTGACCTAAAAGTGATTTTGAAACGATTATTTTGCATAGTAAATTAACTGTAAATATGAGGCTGGTGTAAAAAAATGTAGGAATAATTTTTTCTATATATATTTATTTTTCACATAATTTTTCTTACATACATTTTTTTCATATATTCTTTTACATACATTTTTTACATAGGTACATATTTTTTTTAATATTTTTTTTTTAATAATTTTCATTTGACATAAAAAAAATACATTTAGTTTATACATATATATTTTTAAACATATTTATACATATATATTTTTAAACATATTTTTGTATATATATTTTATTTATTATATTTTTTAATATATGTTTTTTAACATATATTTTATTTCTTTTATTTATTATTGATACCCCATTAATTTTAATGGTCTTGTCGGAATAAATGGTGTAATATATTTTAAATATTATTTTATTTCTTATTTATTTGTCAATTATTTCCAACATATTTTCAATGAAAATGATATTAGTAATACATGTCGCCGGAATATCCCGAAAATGTCGGATGGGGATGATATTCGTTACGAATATCGCGGGGATATCCCGAAAATGTCGGAAGGGAATCATATTGGTAATGCATGTCGCGGGAACATTCCCTGGACATCGGGCCGCGATATTGCGACACTGAGGGGAGGTTGCGATATCGAGGGGATATTCCGGGAATATCGCAATGTTACCTGGGCTTTAGATCAGGCCGTACACCAGAGAATATCAGCTGATCAACTACTCCCAAACAAACATAATAATCATCGCTAAATAACATGGATGGCGTCGTGAAGAGCTATTATTTTCACACTATATTGTGTTTTCTGCTGTAACTTTTAGCTGTAGTGTTATAAACTGTTAAATATTTACTTTAATAGGTATTTCCACTTGTACCTTTGAAGTTTTATTCATTAAAATTTAAATTCAATATAAAAATTACACTGAATTAGTGAATGAACTCTAGTATTTCCAGCGGCTATTTGTAAATAGAGCCGTCGTTAGGTACCTAATTAAATA
>CANNZV010001989.1:0-119081 GCA_947561585.1 Caprella mutica
CATACTATGAAACAATGCATGATTAGATTCATAATTGTGGAAAAAAGAATGTTAGTGATGGTAGATGGCAAAAATCAGGTTGGCTATAATGGATCCAAATTATTTTAGGTAATTCCAAATATATAATTAAATATACAAATACCATATATATAAGGGTATAATCTGGAGGAGATGCGAACTTTATAAATAACTAGTCAGCTTTTTATATTCGTTTGGTCACTGGTTACCTTACCCCTACAATATACATTTATTCCCTGATAACATTGCACTATCGGGCCAATGTCGGTAAACGTTGGCAAAGTAAAGACACGATCGGGCATTGGCACTCCGATGCTATTACACACTGAGCCAATGCAATGAAAAAGACACTGGGCCAACGGTTGCCAAACAGCACTGGCCCAATGAAGGAAAACATTGACTAACCAATCCAGTGATATTTTGATGTACAAGTATATTTATTATACTTGTCTACTGGTTCTCTTTAGCAGTTATCGCCAGACAATAAAAGAAAATATGTGCAAACGATCTCTCCTAACATTATTTACACCAAATAGCTAATTTAATATCCTCAATTAAGTATATCTTTGAAATTGTAGCCGTTTCAGGCAATTTAGTATAAATAGGCTTGTTATCCCTTCAATTATTAATTTAACACTTTATTTATTACATTCATAAAAATGAGCTTGGACGCTAGTAAACCCATATGTTTAGTATAAGTAAAGGTACTACATCTAGAATTATTTCCTTGCAGCGGAAAATTGTTAGGTTACTGGATGATAATCTTGAAGTTGACTGTTTCTCTAAATATAAATTGTTAAAATTCCCACAGGTTGTGATTTTCATATTGTCAAGATGTTCAATGAGATTCATGGGCTGCACAATCATTTCCTTTCGAGAACTGCAGCCGAACAAGTAGGACATGTGCACGACACCCGTAGTTCGAGAAATCAACTCCTGAATAATATATACTGTAGAACTGCGTGTAGTCAACAGAACCTCTTACATCATTATATTAAGTTTTGGAATCAGATGCCACTGGAAATAAGATTGACAGATGGTACTGAAGTATTTAAAAAGAGATTGAAGATCCTCTTGTCGTCTGAGCAGAGTCGATAGCTGTTTAACCTTTTACCGGGCAAGTGATCCATGGCTTACCTTATATACAATTGTATATTAAGTAAGCCATGAGTGATCATACACTACCGGCCAAAAATCTGGGACAGTTCAGTATTTTTTTAATTTCTCCAGAACTGTCAGCAGGATTCAGACCAAACTTACACATATTGTAACTACCTCTTATATTGACATTATGTATCAATTACAGTTCATTCAAAATGATAGAAAAAAAGTGATGAGCATTTCAATTTTTATTTTGGAATTATAGTGGCTAAAACCGTGGGACAAAACAAAGAAAATTTGATATAACAGCATTAAATCAAAAGAATGCAAAAGTTTGATGATACTCAATCAATATCTGGTTAGCAATCCTTTATTTTCTATCACTGCAGCACACCTTCTACTGCAAGTTTGAATGAGATCACGACATTCATCATGTGAAACTTTTGCCCATTCTGCTCGATGTTTCAGCCAAAAAATCATTAGTATTGACAGGGTTTCTGACCGTCACACGTAACTACAAAGTGGACAATAAGTTCTCAATAGGGTACAGGTCCGGACTTTGAGGAGGCCGATCCAAAACATCCACATTTTGCTCTTTCAAAAATTCCATTACATGCTTAGCCTTGTGGCATGGTGCGTTATTCTGTATGAAAATAGGGCTTTCACACTCAGAATTTCGAAGTGTTCCCAGGGAGAAAATTATAGGGGGGACATAGAAGATTTTGGGAGATTAAAGAAGCCTTTCTACGATAATCATAGAAGAGAATTGGGGGTGCTTATGTCCAAGTTTTCTACCATGTTCACTCCTATAATTAAAGGGGGGAATCTCCTATACTATCAGATGATTTCACCCATAATCATGGAAGATTTTGAGAGATTAAAGGAGTCTTTCTGCCATAATCATAGAAGAGAATTAGGGGTGCTTATGTCCAAGTTTTCTACCATGTTCACTCCTATAATTGAAGGGGGGAATCTCTTATACTATCAGATGATTTCACCCATAATCATAGAAGAATACCTAAATTAATATTTCCTAGCATATACTGCATTTGTACGTGTACGTTTGACTTTACATCTTGTTGACTTCTGCTTGCGACGCTAACCACTCGACCATCCTGGACACAGTAGAAGTAGTATTTTTAATGAACTTTATGCAATATAACTCAAGTTTATCTTTAGGTTATCATCGATAAATATAGTTTCATATTTCATAGATTATTTCATTTTTCCTTTTATAATCGTTTCTTTTATAATTTTTAGGGAATCAACTATTTTTCACTAATTCTTGGAATATTCCTTCGATATTGTTAGGGAATCAACTAATTTTTAGTAATTCCTGGAATATTCCTTCGATATTTTTAGGGGATCAACAAATTTTCAGTAATTCTTGGAATATTCCCTCGATATCGTTACCCAGGGAGGATATTTTGGTGGGGTCATAGAAGATTATGGTGGACAGACATTATGGGGGGCTAGATCTTAAGTGATTGTATATAATATTCGATAAATATCATCCTTGTGCAAAACACCCTATAAACATCTATAATCACCGTAATATTTCCCAACCATGATGTATAGTAGATTATATCGACCAAAATCTCTGAATATTTTCTGATAATGTTCCTTATATGAACTTCTATGAATGAACCATCTTAAATCTACACAGAGAAAAAAGTTTACTCATATTTAATGGGTCAACAATTTATGCTTTGAATCAATTTATTACGTGAGTTGGTTTGACTATATTCATGTTTTCACGTGTGTCAAAACAACTATGACGTGTGTGTCACCAAACATAGTTAATTCAAATCATTTTATGGATTGAATCAACTTACTATGAGAGTTGGAGTTACATTTTGGGAGTTTGAACATATGTTAAAACAACTAGGATATAGTGTGTTGAAGTAACTCACAAAGATTGTCAATTCAATGTATCTGGTGTATGAATTAACTTACTATGAGAGTTGACGCTACTTTTTTGAGTTTAGGTGCAAGTTAAATCAACTATGACATAGTGTGTTATAGTAACCCACAAAGACTGTTAATCCAGTGTATTCTGCAATGTATGAATTTACTTACTATGAGAGTTGGCGCTACTTTTTTGTAAATTTAGGAGTGAGTTCAAACAACTATGACATAGTGTGATAATGTAACCCACAAAGACTGTTAATCTTATTTATCTGGTGTATAAATTAACTTATTATGGGAGTTAGTGCTACTTTTTTTTTGTAAGTTTATTTGTGAATTCAATCAAATGAGTATGTGGCAACTTATGCTTTCCTCAAAGCTAATTTATTCGCATAACACTTTTCAGTTCAAATCTTGTTTCAAGTGTGTTACGTGTTGAATGTGAACGCTCCTCAGTACCATTTTAGTTTAAGTGCAAACAATAGCGTTATATGCATTAAATAGTATTATCGCTGCCGATCGATTATTAATTAATTCCATTAATAAATTGATAAATGTCTGCCTAAATATTCTAAAATATTGGTGATTGATAGTTTGGTGGCTTTATATAGGTAGTTATTTGAAGAGCTGATTATCAGTATATAACTTTCATAATAATAAATTTTGATTACTGCCTTCCAGTTTGTAAACTGATATCCAAACTAATTTTCCTAAATTATTATATGTTAACTTATATAAGCATTATACCTATCTAGCTGGTTATTTTCAGTGTCAATACCTTCTGCATGGGGTACGGTCAAGAGCCCCCCCCCCCCCGGTCAAGAGCCCTCCGGGTCATGAGCCCCCCCGGTCACGAGCCCCCCCGGTCACGAGCCCCCCCGGTAATGAGCCCCCCTAGGTCATGAACCCCCCCCCCCCCCGGTCACGAGCCCCCCCTCCCTGTTTTTTTAATTCTTATTTACCTAGTTAAACAAATGAAGAATTACTTAGATAGAAATAACTGAGAGTTACTAATGTAGTTTGTTGTATCCGCTAGTTTGTTGTACTGCACACTTCATGATTGTTTAATGATCTGGCAGGGGGGTTCGGGGGCGGCACGCCCCCCGATATACATATATTTTATGTCTATTCAGTAATGAACTACAAAAGTGTGAATAAGGATTAAATAGTATAGGTAAATAAGGATTTAAAAACAGGGGGGCTCATGACGGGGGGCGCTCTTGACCGGGGGGGGGGACTTATGACCTAGGGGGGCTCATGACCGAGGGGGCTTATGACCCACACCCCTTCTACATAGGCTAGGCAGTTACTGCGCTGTCCTCAAAATTATCAGGCGATTTCAAATTTTCGGTCACGTATGAAATATAGTATATAGCTACCTAATAGCTAATTAAAATAAAAGTTAATTTAATATAGTTTTTCTTACGCGACCGAAAATGTGGAGCCGTCCGATATTTCGGAACTTATCCTAGTATCTTAAGTAAAGTGGTCTGATAATCTATATATTTTAAAACTAGTTGGTGTACCTATAGATAGGGTTACACAGCCAAATTCGGTTCTTTAATTTCTAATTGTGACCCTATTAAGAGAGTCTCAAAATCATTCTGAAATTAGTTTAGCTATATACTGAATTGTTGAACATCATAATTTAAGCTCAATTTATGATAGGTTCTATTCATTTCACGAGTGCCTTAAAGTCATGATGGTTATTAATGTTTCTGAGATAAGAGACCGCAGTTAGTTAAAGTGCCGCAATTTACCTACTTCACACTAGTTTTCTATGACTGGGAGAACTCCATCCAGGGAGGTAGTCGGAGGAGAACACCGTCCAGGGATTTAGCAGGGAGAACTCCAACCAGAGGTGAGCCTTTTGATATATTATACTTTCTTGGTATTTAATTAAAGTCTACATTATGAGTGTATAATGAACAAAATTATGAGGATTAGCTAGAAAAATCCATTGCATTTATTAGAGCTAAAGTTATACTGCATCTGAAGATTTATAATTAGTTTAACATTTTATATAAATAATTTACCTATATGAAAAAATTCTCAGTTAATAATTCTTTTCATTTCTTTATTAATATATGGTTTTCTATATTTTCTGAATCTACTTTCAGATCTTGATGAAGAATTGATGAAGTAGATCAACGTCATCAACTATGGGAGTCCTCTTCAATTCCTTTGAATGGTTCAGGAACAATTATGCTAGGTCAAAGTAAGTATTTGAAAATATTAGATGATTTCTAAATATGTATTTGCAATATGATTAGCTTTTAATTTTTTCATATGCTTTTAGGGATTCAAGACATGAAATGAATATCGAAGCTGTCGCTATCTCATCACAAAAGGAAAAAGAGTAGGTGATGTTATTGATAATGTATATGAACGATACTGTGAATTTCTATTCAATATATATTAATATACGAATCTCTTATTTCAGGAATTGGCAACAAACAGTCGTGAAAGAAAGTGACGAGAATTCAAATTAAACTTCTAAATAATAAATCTAAAACTTAAATGTTTATATTTCGTTTTCAATTTGACCTTGGTAATTCTATTAGCATATTTCAATATCAGTGCCTATGAGTAAGATGAATTGCACTAAAATATGGTTTAGAAGATAAAGGCTTTATCATTAATTTATTATTCATTAAGTTATAGTACAATTGCAGCATATCAAAGATTTATCAACTTTTGTAATCTAGCCTGGTTAATTAATTCATCTAGCCTACCTATTTATCACTACGTAAAGTTATTTATGTCATCTAACTACTTATTTATAAACTGACCTGATGAGATTACTTATTCAATCTAATCTATTAATTTACAACTGATAACCATATATCAATTCATAGGATCGAAAACATTTCAAAAAGCAAGGATAGGTCTAGGTGATCAATTATTTTTTTAAATTAAAATAGTATGCATATCACAGAAGCAAAAGTAGAAAATAAATGTGAACATGTTAGATTTGGTCCTAGAAAATAAATAGTCTAATCTAATTGATACCGGGACCTAACTCGAGATTATAATTTAATAGAGTAAATATAGTGACTGAAAAAGTCTTGTAAAAAGTCTGGCTACTGCTAACCAGACCGATATTTCAACCTACACTATAATAGTTGATATACATTTACTTAGTTTACAAGTAGTTGATATAACCAACACGAGAAGATGGTATAACCTACACGAGTAGTTGATATAACCTAACCGAGTAGTTAATATAACCTACACGAGTAGTTGGTATAACCTACACGAGTAGTTGGTATAACTTACACGAGTAGTTGGTATAACCTACACAAGCAGTTGGTATAACCTACACGAGTAGTTAGTATAACCTACACGAGTAGTTGGTATAACACATAGGAGTGATTGGAGAAACATACACAAGTAGTTGATCTAACCTTGTTCTGTAGTTGTTTTAACCATTACATATAATTGGTTCAACCATCACGAGCAGTTTTGACTATCACAGGTAGTTGTTGTGACCATCGGGAATTAAAAATAATCAACTCACATATGTGTTGTTTTAACCAACGTCAATTTAACTCATATTAAATAGTACCTGCAACTCACCACGTAGGTAGGCGCACAGATAAACCATAAAATTTAGTCAAAACAAATCAAATATGATTTGATTCAACTAATCCTTTCTCTGTGTGTACGAAGCTTTTGTGATAATAATCCTACTATGAATTTGAATGGTTGTAACATCTTAAATCTGCGAAGATTTCCTGGTAATATTCTTTATATGAACTTCTATGACTGATCCATCTTAAATCTCCGAAAATTTTCTGATGATATTCCTTATATGAACTTCTATGGCTGAACCATCCTAAATCTCCGAAAATTTTCTGATGGTATTACTTATATGAACTTCTATGACTGATCCATCCTAAATCTCCGAAAATTTTCTGATGGTATTACTTATATGAACTTCTATGACTGATCCATGGATCAGTCATAGAAGTTCATAGAAGTTCAAGGCGTAGAGGAGTAAGGAAAGAACAGTGGAAGTGAAGGAGCTGTGAGGAGGAAGTAGACCCAGGAGAAAAGCAGATGAAGGAGTAATGGAAGGGAGAACTGAGAGACGAGCCTCTGGAATGGTGGTCTGCGGTCATCTTCTAGCAAAGAGGATGAGCAGAGAGAGCTGATGGTGGATAAGTTAGATGTGGTAATGGTTTAGAGAACGAAGCTGAGTGAGAGAGACAAAATACCAATGATGAAAGGGTATGGAGAAGTGAGGAAAAGAACACAGTTGTTCGTGGTGCCAACAAGCAGGAAGAGAGAGAAGGGACTGGTTAGCATCTATGTACTACCCAGAGGGGAAGAGAGGGGGATAGATAAGAGTGATGTGAAGGGTTCAACATGAACCAGCCACTTTGCGAAACGTATGTTTACGAGGACGCGATTGGCTGGTGAAGTGAATGGCAGAGGAGGACCTGATGATGCTTAACGTCAGAAGAGTGGCAAGACACCCATATTTGAGAAGTTGAAAATAAGGAGGACTGGTATTTCCAGAGACATGAGAGTGGTAATGGCGGGAAGGGAAAGGAATATGAATGGGAGATATTCAATCACCTGGTCATCATAGTTAGATGAATGAAGAAAAAGAGACACTGAAGAAACTGATGAAGATGACGAAGAAGGCACATTGAGAGAAATACAGAAAAGAGATGAGAAATTGAAGCTATATTAAAGGTGGTAAAGGTGAAGTACAGTAAGATAGTGAAGACCATTAGTATGAATGACTGTGGAGATAAAGAGCGAAATGAGAAGGCTTTGGAGAAACATATGATGTAACAGAGAGAAATAGAAGAAGGGCAGGAGGTTGAATGGATGAGATAGAGACGGCGAATAAAGAAATCATGCACATTTGGCAATGACATTCGGCAATGTACATTTGTTTATGAATGAGTATGAAAATACTTCTAAAACTAGCTACCATCAGTCTCACTAAAAATATTTCGAATGACACTTTATCATTTTTCAGCTCTCTGACGTGGGAGTTTCTAATTTCGAATGTCTAAACTGTCTTCTAATGCCGTTAGATAACACATATACTGGATTATTTAATTAATTTTCTTTTTCTTACCATTCATAATTTTTTTTCATTATTATTGTTTCAATTAAAATGGATAATTATTTTATAGTAGCTATAGTGTCATATTTTATATCAGAACTTTTCTCACTAAATGAAAGGAAAAGTGCCTAATTTACAATATTCTTTTCATCATAATAAATTTTTTGATGTACCCTATCCGGCTCAAGTGATCATATATGATCACTTGTCCTTTTAGGGGAACCGGGCGGTATGCCATATATGATCACTTCAATTTATCAAGTTTCCATGAAAACTATGCAAAATAAGGAAAAATGCACAATAATAAGTGTCTTAGAAATGAATTTTGAATATAAATTCATAATCAAAATTTCAAATTTCACTTCATTTCTTCATTGGCCCGGTAAAGGCTTTAATAGTGTTTTATTAAATGTTGCATTGTATTAATTATTGTGTTGGTTGCTGCATTGTATTATTTTTTATATTGCAATAATTATTGTAATGCATTAAATATTGTTATTTTTTTACAATTGTATATTGTATTGTTCATTACGATGTATTTATTTTTGTATTGTACTGATTATTGTATTGTATATAGTTATTCTATATCGAAACTTGCAACCAGTTGGCTTAGTTTTCTTTTCTTTTTTATATTTGTATTCCTACTCTTTGATTGTAACCTTTTATTTTCTAATAAACTTATTAATATATATTATAATTATTATTAATGGATGAATTATACATGTATATGGGTATACATTTACCGTGGACAGACAATTGGGCCCCAAGACAATTATATTATTTGCCCATTTTTTTCAGGATTTATATTAATTAATTTATTATATATATTAGATATACAAATGGAATTGAAAAAATATAAACATATTTTTGGGGAATATAAAGCATATTTCAAAAATAATATTGTCCCTTCCCTAGCAATAACAAAGTATCAATTCTTTATTGTGTCTTCTGCCCAATTTTTTTCTAGGCTTAAATTGTTTGGGGCCCAATTGTCCGGGGTCCAATTTTCGTGGGGCCCAATTGTCATGAGCCCAAATGTCGGTGCACCTACATTTACTTGTAATTTTTGATCTAGTAAATAAAAGAATTTAGTTAAAACTATTTTTTTATTATTTTTTAGTAATTGCAAACAAAAAACTGTTGAAGTTTATGTTGAAGCTTTCCAGTCTCATATATTCTTGAGCTGTGCCAATGAATCGAAGTCAATGTTTCCACCACACAAAATCACACCCGCTTTTTTCACCTCAGGACATGCAATCATCAGTTGGTGAACAGCAGCGAAAACAGCCGCTCCTGAAGCAGCTTCTACTGCAACCTTATAAATTAGAACTCTCAGTTAACCTACATATAATGCCATTGTTTCCTTCATACGACTAAGTAATACAATGTGATGTGAAAGTAAATTAATGTATTCAAAAGAAAGAACTCTTACTAATTTTCCACATTACATACGAGAGAACTAAGATATCACATCAAAAATATGCATTGGCTTTCTGAAGCAGAATATGTTAGGTGACACTAATTAGAAAATATCTAACCGACCTTCATTCTGGTGAAGGCAAGTCGCACACCCTCTACCATCTCCTTATCCGTTACGGTGAAAACTTTCTGCTCTGCTAATTCACACAGTATGGGGAATGTTAAGTCCCCTACCTAGCAGAGAGAGATTGCAAACAGTTACTCAAAACAATTTGAATGACTTATCGCATAATTAAACTCTGTAAATTTAAGTAATGGTAAATTATAATGAGTATATAAGCTCCACTCGATGAACACATGCAAGCAAGGTATATTAACTTACAAGGTAGAGTATTGCGCAGGTTCATATCAAGATGATTACAGTTTTGTTGTGAAAGACGCTGGTTGGTGTGCCCCATGATAATTATTTTTACATAGAAACAATTTATGTTATTCATTCTTTTTAGGATAAAATTCTTCAACTTTCTTTTTTGGACTAAACTGGCTGTATTCAGCATTGTGAACACTTTCAATAAATTTTTGAGACAAGTTTAATAGGGGAAAACGTGTTGTTTTTCTTCAAAGTACGTTTATGTAAGAGCTGTCGATCCTGTCTCTTCTTATCCTGTCTATTTCTTCCTAATTCCTACATTTTTAGAAAACCTAAATAATTTAATTGGATCAATAACATGTTTTTCATTGCACCCATACACAGCACAAATAACTATGGCAAAAATTCTTATATACAAATAACTAATTAAGTCGCTGTATCTAATATTGCAGGAGCACACGACCGTGTGTTCGAATGTGCGTATTTGTTTATGCGCAGAAGAGTCTAACATTCATATCAAGGCGTAGCATACCTTGTAAGTTAATGTACCTTGCATGCAAGATATAGACATAAAATGGAAACACATGATATTTGGGAATCATAATCTTTGAACATAATATATGGTGCGGAGCTAGGAAAATTCGTTCACTGAAAATTCGTACATTTTCTTAAATTAGGAATAGAAAGAAAGACATTATTGCCTCTTAACAATATATGCAAGAGATAATTGCAGACACATAAGATCTGGGCAATGAAAACATATATTCAGCAGTTATAACTGTTTATGAAAAATTCATTCTATGTAGCTAATATATTATGTTATTTATAATTGAAAATTAAATAAATGCGCAATATTTGTCAAAAAAATGTTTCATTTGGAGTGTGTTGCAATACTAGCTTTATATTTGTTCGTCAATATCTCGATATTTTGGCCTTTTATGCTGTGTGTCACCTCTCTTTATTTGAATTCTTTTAGTTTGGGTTAACTCTTCTTCCTTCATTCAAAATATTAATATGCTCTCTCTTGAACATTCTAAAATTCAACTGGATATAATGGATTTTCGCGTTGGTTTCGTCTTCCCCGTTTTGTTCCAATGTACGTAGCTTCAAAGCATATAGAAACTCAATTGGAATCCTTGCATATAGTATTTTCATTAACACCAACAACATCTTCAGGTGTTAAAGGTCCTCTCCACACTAAATTTAAAAAAATATGGAATTACTTTAAATAGTTAGAGCTAAGCTTATATAACATATAACAGTTAACAGAAAGAAATCGACCAAGTATTCTGTTCATAATTAATTATATTCGAAATATTCACATTCAACTTCCACTATTTCTAAGATTCAATAGAAGAAAAAGGTTGCAGTCTGAACTTATCACGTATTATCGTAAATTTAATGGTAATTAGGTTTAAAGGTTAACTTTTAGGTACCTAATGTTTTTTTTAGGGTAATGGTATTTAGATACCGGTATAAGTAGCCATTTATAATATGTCTAAAAGCTTTAATATAGTTTAGAATTTTTCAAGATTCAATGAACCCTTTTTCGTCGCTTGAATTTCTGAGGTTAGAAGTGAAATCACAAGCATAACTTAAATTACATATTATTATAGAAATTTAGAACCAAATTTGAAAGGGCTTGTAGTTTTGTAATCATTAACCCTAGTAACCTAGCTATTAAAAGTTTGCTCAGTAACCTAGGGACTGGTCCGTGCGCGCCAGTCCTCACTAAAACTGTTATAAAATCTTAACAAATTGACTTTTCGATATCGTCTCTTCATAAAAACCTTTATTTGATATTTACACATGATAACACATCCATTGGTAAACGCCAAATAATAATTATCTATGTAAAATAAAATTAACAAGCAAAGAAAAGAAACAAATATTTATTAGGTTTTCAAACTATTTGTACGAAAGCCATTTTCACTACCCATCAATAAAATCCTTATAACATTAACAAAAATGAATAAAACTTTATGACAATTCTATTGTGGATGGAGAAGGGTTCAACAATAAAAAAGAGACTAGAAAGATACATGTTCCTTTATTAGTTTTCGAAATATACTTACTTAAAGTTTTTGTTCCGTTTCTTTTAATGACACCCTGTATATTTGAATAAATGCTCATAATATGAGTATCTTGCTATCTATCACCTTCTATTTTGTATAATCGTATGTATTTGTGTTGAAAAGTAAAAGTCATGAAAAGACAACTTCCAAATCGGTTCAAAATGAAATTATTAATATTTTTCCATGAGGACTGGTGCGCCTGGACCAGTCCCTAGGTTGGGTCTAGGAAAAAATCCCCCGAGGAAAAATTCCCCCCGGAAAGCATCAACGAAGAAAGAATATCCTCAAGTCAAAAATAGAATATGTAATAGAAATGTAATAAATATTTTCATCCATTATTTCCCAAAAATACTTACAAAAGAGGAAAAAGACAATATCAGAAAGAAAAACTTGTACTTGTAGTATCAAATTAATTGCAACAGTTTGAATAGACAAATATAAAGTTTTTAGACTGTAGCTAACTAATGTTACAAAATCTGAAAATTGTAAATAGGCTGTATAAAACTGAAAGTTTAAATTGTATGTTATGGCCTTACCTAACGATGTTTACCTACCTCTACCTAGCGATGTTTACCTACCTCTACCTAACGATGTTTACCTACCTCTACCTAACGATGTTTACCTACCTCTACCTAACGATGTTTACCTACCTCTACCTAACGATGTTTACTTACCTGCAGATTTGATATGCACGAGATGTATTTTGTATGTGGGTATGTCAGTTGTGTCAGTGTGCATGTTAGTGTGAATTTGTTTGTGGTTGTCTGTGTATGTGTACGTGATTATAATTTCTTAAATGATGAATAATCAGGATGATATTGAGCCAATGATAACTTGTGGTGACTTATACTGTGATATACCACTATTTGAAAGTATGTGTATCAACGATAATATGATTTTAATACACCAAAATATTCGTTCCTTTAATTGTAACTATGATTCATTTTCAGCATTTATCAGTAGAATAAGTGTGCCAATTGACGTTATGGTATTAACAGAAACTTGGTTCTCTGCTTTGATGTGCTGTGATATAGCTGGTTACAATGCTTATCATACTTACAGGGTTGATAGGAATGGTGGTGGGGTGTCAGTGTACGTGAGGAATGGGATAAGTTCGTCCTGTGTACGTGAAAGGTCTTTAGTGTCTGATGTGTGTGAGTCATGTATAGTGGAGATTAACGGGGGCAGCGGTGGTAATCAACGTATGATGATCTACGGTGTATACCGTCCACCTAGTGCTTCTACCTAACTCTGTATCGATCATGTTAGGGAAGTTACTGAGTATTATTCAACTAAAACTATCTCGATCGTGGGTGACCTAAATATTGACCTAATGGATGACGAATTAAGTGCAGATTTCGTTAATTCCATGTTCTCACAAGGATTCTTACCATTGATAAATCTACCAACCCGAATCACAGAAAGTAGCGCAAAATGCTTAGACCACATTTGGTATAATAAGACATAATATATCTCACTCAGGCTCTTTCATTGCAGATATCTCTGACCACTATCCAGTATTCTGTGTTTTTAATATTACTATTGATAAGGCTCCAACTAGGAAATTTATTAGAGATCATTCAGTTAGAAACATGCAAGTTCTGTTAAACTCATTATCAACATTGGCTATGGATTATTTTTCTCATTATACTGATGCGAGTGTTAATGTTAAGACTGACTATTTTGTCAATGAATTTTCATCTCGCTATAATAGATTTTGTCCAATAAAAATAAAAACCATATCACATAAAATTTTTTCGCGTCCATGGGTTACAGATGAACTAATTTCTTCAATAAATTACAAGCACTTGTCATTTAAAAAGTATAAACAGTCTATTGTGCCTTTCCATATTTATAACAACTAAAAAAATAACTTAACAAAAAAATTGAAAAAAGCAAAGACGCTATATTATACTGAAAAACTGAACGGTACAAGAGATAACGTTAAAAGTAATTGGAGAATACTTAATGATTTGCTGGGCCGAAAAAAAAGTTTTGACTCTCCTAAAGTATTGACTGACCTTAATTCAAATGAAATATCGGAACCAGAAAATATTGCTAACTTGTTTTGTAACTATTTTTCGTCTGTGGCCCATGACTTGGATAATAATATTCCTGTCTCTAATTTTGACCCTATGTCTTATATGCCTCTACCTAGGTTAAATTCGTTTTTTGTATTGCCATCTTCGATTGAAGAAATAACTAGAGTTGTGAAAGGTTTACCTAATGAGGGTAGTAATCTAGACTCTGTTCCTGTCTTTATATATAAAAGTGCTATCTCATTTTTAGCTCCTGTAATCTTAGATATTTTCAATTGTTCAGTTTCTGAGGGAGTGTTTCCAAATGTACTTAAGCTATCTCGTGTTGTCCCTATTTATAAAAATAAAAATCCAAAGATTGTAAATAATTATCGACCAATATCTATTTTACATACACTTTCAAAAGTAATCGAAAAGTTGATGAAGTCAAGAGTGTTATCTTACCTGGATAAAGAGGGGATCATTAGTGGGGAACAGTACGGATTTCGGGCTGGGTATAGCACATCTGATGCTATATTAAGTATAGTAGATAGGTGTGCTAACAATCTTGACAAGAAACTTCATACCATAGCCGTATTCTTGGATTTAAGTAAAGCCTATGATACGGTAAACAGGTCGATAATGGTTAAAAAGTTAGAAATGTTGGGATTTAGGGGAGTAATATCTGGATGGTTTGATGACTATTTGACTAATCGAAGCATGACCGTAGATGTGGGAGGAGTGAAATCACGTGCAGAAACACTGAGCATAGGACTTCCGCAAGGATCTGTCAGCTCTCCGTATCTTTTCTCATTGTATGTCAACGACATGTGTAAGTCCTCAGATAAGCTTGAATTTGTGCACTTTGCAGATGACATGACCGTTTATATGTCAGGTGATGATCTCCAACTTTTGTGTCGAGATGTTAGCATGGAGTTGGACAAGGTTAACGTGTGGCTTCAGGCAAATAGATTATCTCTTAATGTGGATAAAAGTTTCTTCATGTTATTCAGCCATGCACGCACTGGAACTGACAACATTTCCATATCTATTGGTAACAATCCTGTCATTCAGGAAAAATGTGTTAAATTTTTGGGAGTTTATCTTGATGATGGGTTGAATTTCAGTAGCCATGTGAACTACCTAACTAGAAAGCTGTCTTGTGTATCTGGTATCATGAGGAGAATGTATAATATTTTACTGCCTGTAGCTTTGAAACAGTTATATTACTCGTTATTTCAGTCACTTCTTACCTATGGTATAGCTATTTGGGGAGGCTGTGCTATTACTAATCGTTTGAGAATCACTAGAGTTCAAAATGCTGCTTTGAAATTAATTTCTAAATCACCACAGGCTATACGACAGCCTCTCCCATTCAGTGAACTCTTTGTTTTTAATATTCTCATGTATTTCCATAAATATTTTATAAATGATAACTTCAGTAGTTACTTTCACATCAAAATTTCAGAACTATCCCCTGTCCATGCGCATCAAACTCGTTTTCATACAAATGAAAATTTAAATATACCTCAATTGAGGAAAACTGTTACTCAAAACCAATTCTTTCACAATGCCGTATTGGAGTGGAATAAACTACCTCTAAATCTGAGGAACATTAGTCAGTGTAAAGATTTCAAAACTGAACTTAAAAAATTGATGTATGATAATGCTTAAATTTAATTATATAGTATTCTTATGTAGGATTATCTTTTAATATGCTGTATTGTTTTTAATAGAAATTCAACAATAAAATAAACTGCCCAATAATACCCTATTTTAGGGTACCTGGAAGGGCATCAGAATTTGTTTAGCGAATTATATTGTAACCGTTATAATATCTTTGTACAAATTTTTTTCTGAATAAATTTAAAAAAAAAAAATATATATAGCTTTACAAATGAACTATATTCGTCATATTTTTCTACAACATTGCGCAGTCTGATCAAAAAATCTCGATATTTGCAATTCTTCAGTGTAGTGTTACCAGCACTCAGTTGCTCTAAGCAAAATTCCTGAAATGATTGTTTTAGTACAAAATTTGGCGCAGAAGATTTAACCATTTAACATTAAATTAAAGTCAACTATACATTTGGTGATTGTGACATTTAATGAACCATACATACTTTTAACATAATATTATATATTATATGGTGTCCGGAAAACTGCCAGGCGGAAAACTGCCAGTCACTTAATGGGAATTTACGTATTATTTAGTTATAAACACATTTTAATTAAAAAAACGGCGTCAGCCCTTCTTTAAGGGGTTAAGGGGACATTCATTTTTACAGTAATAACAAAATAGATATTGGATTACTTAATATCCAAATGAAAATTATATTTCAACAAAGCTACCTTATTAAACACACAGTAAACCAAAGTAACAATTACCATTTTATACTTATTTGCTATGTCACGTAAATTTTAAAAAACATGTTAAGTTACGTATATAGTCCCTCGTTTTTAATTTCCTATATTAATGTCAGCAATATAACCATTGGTTCAAAAGCAAACGTTAAACCCCGCGTACTGATTTGTGATTAATAGCTAATTAGATATTCTAATAATTCATTAATCCTAAATTATACAATAAATTAAGTGTATGTTAAATCAACATATATGTTTGTTCAATATTTATTATATTTACATTTTTATTCTCCATGTCAATTGCACAACTCCTTCATTTTTACAATATTCATTTATATGTAACAAGTATTATTAATTAATATACAATCCAATTCGATCGAGTGAAATTGTCAGAGATTTAGGTACTATTGGTAGGTAATAGCAGTTTAATAATCATAGATGTTGTGTTGCAAATTCTAAATATTTCACAAACATAGATCGAAGTTGTTTTATAATGAGTACAAGCGAATATTAAGCTTAAAGGCTTGTTCAATTCTCAAATTATAAAAAAAAATTTAGACAGTTAGCGCGTTATGAACTGATAATTTAAAGATGCGTTATGTAAACAAATAAATTGTACTCTGTCCCTAATACTAATATTCCTTTGTTTCTTCTCTTAGTATTTTAAATCTTTTCTAAGAAAGATTTTAGTTTTAAATTTCTATATTATATTTCATTTATATCTTTAATATTTATGTATTTACATATTTTTCTGATAAATTGACTACATTTAATTATTATTTTTGTTTTGTATTCTAAGTAAAAATGAATGTTCCTTAACTCCTTAACGTTGGGCGAACAACATTTTCATAAATTAAAATGTTATTATTGACTAAAGTCATTAAATTGCCAGTAAGTGACTGGCAGCTTTCCGTCTGGCAGTTTTCCGCCTGGCAGTTTTCCGCCTGGCAGTCTTCCGCCTAGCAGTTTTCCGTGTACCATATTATATATACACAGTTGAAAGAAACTAGTTAACTGTTGAACTATAGAGTGATGGTAGATGATTAAAACTAGCGATATACATGTATAACTATCAATAGACAAATAAGGCACAGAAATATTCAAACGATGTCATTCATATGTATTACCACTTAAATAAACGATGCAGCAATAAATTGATTTTAACTAAACAAGTATTGAACATAAACAAAATTTCGTATAATATTATATCCAAAATTCAACTTATTTGAATATTACCTCTTTTTTTATCTTCTACACTCTTACGAGTCTACAGCTACAGTGACTATACATCTCATAAATTTGATGTTTCTTATTAGGCATTAAGTTTGAGACTGATGGTCAAGGATTAAAATCAGGGAAATATAAATATCAATTGAGAAATAGGGCACAAATATGTTTTCTGGGAGGATTATTTCCGCGGGGGATCTTTTCCGCCGGGGGATTTTTTCCTCCGGGGGATTTTTTACTAGGTTACTAGGGTTAACCTTAGCTCTAATGATTAGAGTAATAAAAAAACAGAGTGGAGGGGACTTTTAAGAACGCTAAGGCATCAAGCATTTTATCTTAAATTAAATTAATAAATTATTATATATCTATGAAGATTAATGCTTCATTAAACATTCATGAACTGTGCAGTACAACAAACTTTATGGATACAATTAACAAGGTACATGAACTATGTACGATCACCAACATATATTAAACTGCTTTATATCAAAACATTTATCATAACATTTTGTTTAATGTTATTTTGCGTTTAATGGACGAATTTTCCGTGATGGAATTTTCCGAGGACGAATTTTCCGTGGACGAATATTCCGTGGACGAATTTTCCGAGGACGAATTTTCCGGTTACGTAATATATACAAGCAAACATTGGCATATTTTAATGTTTTATGTCTATTTTTTAAATGTTTAGTTTTCTTTTTAAATGTTTGATATTTTTTGTGCAACCTACACATCCCAGTTTTGACAAGAAATGTTCGTCAGTAGCCTCACAAATCTGGATTCCACAGAAGAGCTACAAGGGGTTTCCATTTTTAGAGTCCATCTCCTATAAAATTAACTAAGTTCCAATAAATATGAGGAAATATCAAATTACCTGTTGAGTCCTGATTGCCTCCGCTATGGTGTCAAGAAAGAGAGGCGGGTTTGACCAGAGTTTCTTCTTAGCTTTGAGGGAAGATTCTAAACACTTACCAGATGGTTCAACACCAAAAACTGGAATGAAATAGTTGAAAAGATGTTTCAATAGGAAAAAAACTAAATAGATCGTTAACATTATGATGCATACCTCTGCATGTTGGGTTGAGACCTTTGGTAGCTACGGCAATGCCCGAAGTCATACCTCCACCACTTATTGGTACTAGAATGGCATCCAGATCAGGCACCTATTTGTAAAACATTATTTCATCTCACTATAAAGTAAAGATTTTTAAGTATGAAAATATAATTATTTATTTCAAATATATATCTTAGTAAAATAATTTATTCTCCTAAAATATAAAGATTACCGAAGATAAAATTGTATCCTTATTTCAATTTAGTTCACTAAACCGTTGCATAGAATGAACAGCCACCGATATATTCTAACCCGAGATTTTAAAAGTTTTTCATATGAAGTTAAGTTTATGAAAGTTATAAAGTTTGAAGATTACCAACTAAGAAAAAGAGAGAAGAGCCAAATCCATACTGGTGAACTTTTTGTTTAAAGGTCCCCTCTAGCCAATATTCTTTTATTGTTTTAATCAATGAGGCTTATGTTCCTCATCATGTTGCAGCAAACCCATATGAAATTGGATAGCATATACTATCCGTGTCACACAATTAACGAGATTCAATATTTTCAGTTATTTCAGAAACAATGGGATAATTCTTCATGAAATTTTGAACAGATGTTGGTAACAATGATCAACGCATACTGATAACAAATTGCAGAGATCTGCACAACATGAACAACTTGACGTCATATTTAGTCATGTAACGCTGTTTCTGCTGTTTCAAATTAATAACGAGGTGTTCCAATACGATATTACTATGGATCGTAAATTTGTAAATCGATTCTGAGAGGAGTAACTACTGAAATGGGTAAATGTAAAGTTATGCTAGAAATATTTCAAATGATAGAAAAATATCATGAAACTGTGACAAACTATGTCTCGGTTCCTTCAAAGGTACGAATTAGGTCTGATAAAAATCAATCAAGAACTGTTTCACTCCTTTTATTGATGCGAATTAAGTGTGAAGCTGCTAAGAATCCTGGAGTAGGCATCAAATACCTTTCTGACAATTCAGGATTGGAAAATGTGAGAAAACTCCCAGCTGTTGTTGTACTCTTAGAAAAGAAAAGTTTAAAGTCAGTAAATCCCGTAACCAAACCGCCCATGTTCAAATCGACTGAAGTGGGCAGAGAACAACATGAAGGTAGAATTTTGTAAGGTTTTATTCACCGTTGATGTCATTTCTATCCTTTTACCCTTGTTGGCTCTGATAGTTTAATTGAGCAAAGGTCGAGTCGCATAAATGGTCAGGGTTTGAGGCGCCACAAAGGGGTGGTGGGATATGGTAAGGGCTGGGATCATCAGAGGCAAATTAGTTGGTTCTTGGAAAGTACCGGAAGGCGTTAAAATGACAGATAATGATTACATACACTTTCTGAAGGAGAAAATATTGACCCAAAGATAGAGTAACAGAGGGTAACATTTAGAAAATAATGCTTTAGAAAAGCATTATTTAACTCCTCGTATGCGGTAAATAAAACTGAAGAGTATCAACAACAACTGGGGTTCGCTGGGATTCGAAAGATGCAGTGTTCAACAAATGCAGACCCAATAGAGAACCTTTGGGGCATCATCAAGCAACGACTTATGCAAACGGACGTCAATTCACGAGCTAAAATAAGTTGTGGGAAGGAAATAGAACATGTTAATTTATGAATTTTTTTTGACATTCCTTAAATTTAGGGGTTTTAGATTTAGCACTACCACCCTAGAAATTCCATAGAGCGCATACCCTCGTTGCAGCTTATAAATAACCTTGGCAATCTAATGATATCCTTGAGTTACAAATGGATATTTAACACTCATCCCACCAAATTTCTGGCAAT
Source organism: Caprella mutica (assembly GCA_947561585.1). Lineage (NCBI taxonomy): Eukaryota > Metazoa > Arthropoda > Malacostraca > Amphipoda > Caprellidae > Caprella > Caprella mutica. The sequence goes on from CANNZV010001989.1 coordinate 20,465, forward strand.
TTAGTGGAATACTGTTTGAGTTATGCGAATAACAATATTACAAATAAACGCTGCAAAAACATAACATTCCGCAATTTGCGAAGGCAAAAATGTATACAGAACCAAATTTTATTCGGTTTGCAGATTAATGATCCTAGACCTTAGTTTTAAAATATAATGTCATGAACTCATATTTTTCTGAGTTTAGAGAGTACCTGTAAGATTTTTTTTCTTATTTTTTACCGCTCTATCCTCCACCATCTTTCGCTCCCCTATGAAAATTAAATATTTTGCTATGCAATAAGCAGTGTAGCAGGAGTTGAATCTCATTGGGTCTTACCTACCACCTGACTTTCTTACTCGCCTGTTGGTGCAACTCCGCGGCGATGGTACCCTGTCCTGCTATAACCTTGAAGTTGTCGTAAGGATGGACCAAAGTGTAACCTGAGGGTGAGAATTAGAGAGCATGCACTCACACAACCATTCTTAATGCTTATTTATTTTAACAATAAATATTTATTTATTATCTTATTTTAAGAGTAAGTTCATTTTTCTAAAGATAGCCCATTACTCTTAAATAAATAATAGGTTTAGAATCCCACATATAATACATATATTAACATTACTTTTCACACACTTAATATTTTTTCTGATAGTAACAGCACTCGCGTAGCTAGGAACTTTGTATCATAAACCTATAAGGCTACAAGCCTAAGAAATAACACACTGTATGCATTAAACGTCGGTTATACTTTACTTGAAACATCTAGATTCTAGATCACTAAAAGTCATATGTTTGCAGAAAATCATCAAAATTAATAAAAAAATCATCAGAGTAGCACGTAGCTATGATCTTCCATTTATAACTAAAGACAGAGAAACCAGAGATCACATCCCAAGAATTGAGCTGGACTTCACTGATCTCTAAACTTATTGCTCTCTCTCTCTCTTATTGCTATTTTATCAATCTTATTTTCCATTGACTACATTAGTACATACTAACTCATTCACATCACAGGAGTTCACTATAGAGGTACTGTAACTAGGAAATTTGTTGCTAACATGACTTATACTAATTATAGTAGTTTAAAAGAATAATAGTATTTATTCATGAAAAAAATATATTCTATTAAAAAATATTTATTTTTCATAACGAGTATATTTTTTTTATGTTAGGAATATTCTATATTTTAAATATGCTCAATGCTATATTTTATGCAAAACGCATATTGTCAAATCCCTAGTTATAACAGTAGCAAGGGTCTTTAATTAAGTGAATACAGTAAACTCTGAAAAGAATGGGCAAATAATATAATTGTCTTTGGGCCCAATTGTCCTGTGCTCAACTGTCTTGGGCCCAATTATCGGTCCACGATATGGGGGAAGGAGTGCCATGGTATTTGAAATATTTTCTAGCCAAATTAAAAAGCCTCTTTCCTCTGTACAAACCCCAGATAACACTCGTATGTATTAAACATTGTTCAAGATCGTGGTGTACCAATTATACAGAATTCAGGTATCGTGGAGGTATTATCTAGCAAGATAGTGCAACTGTACCCTGTCACAATACAAAGAAAGCAATGAGTTGAACATTTTGAAATTATGGATTGTAAACTTTAAAGTCCCATAGAAAATCTTTGGAAAACATTAGGAGTGAATGTTATGGCAACACATTTCTCTAAAACGGAGGACTTGTCGATGAAACTTCATAGAGTGGTCTAAAATTAATCTCCAAGATTATAAAAAACTTATTCGTCGCAGATGCACAGCTTTCATCGAAAACATAAATTTATCAACTAAATAAACATATAACTTTTTAACTAAATGAGCATATGTATTTTCATTATTTTAGGCTTTTTTCAATAAAAAAAATGCATTTGTCCCTTTAAGCTAGCCATACACATATCATGATATCAGATCGTTCGGTTTCAGCAGATTTGATCGCTACGGACCAGATTTCACAAATATCTGCGTGTCTATGGGGCGATAAAGATCAAACCTCACACATCAAATCGCTTATTTTGATCTTCCATCATGCTGGAAGTTCTTACCCCCGTGCAGATTTTATCGCTTTAAGTCTATGGATAAAATGTGAGAGTTCTTTACTGCCACAGATTTAATAGTTCAGTGTGTGGCTGACAGCGAGAGAGATATGTTGTGCCCTGAGCGGTGTCACCATGGTTTCTGTATCTGACGGTCGTTTTACGAATACAGATTGCTGAACACACGCTGGAGGTGGAGTTGGATATCTAAAGCCCCGTTTACATTGAGGCTCTTTTGCACACTCTGAGTGTTGAAACAAGGGGCAAACGCGCAGTGGAGGGGCAAACCAGCGGGTAACTTGAGGCTCACTTCAACATTCACCTTGGCCATTCTTTTCGACACTCTGAGTGACACTCACTGTGGCTCAGTCAGTCCATTGATGCACCAGGGGGAGGTTGTTAACATCGAAGCTCCTGTAAAATGGATGGCAACGAGTAGAGCTGCTGTTGAACAGCTAATTAATCTATATAGGACTCACGAATGCCTTAGGAAATCTTAAAGTAAAGCATATAAAAATAGAAAATTAAGATAGAGAGCAATATGACATTAGACAAAATTTATTATTATCCAACCTATAACAAAGAGCATTGTGTTTTTATATATGTATAAATCCATCACACTCAAAAATTTTATTTTATAAAATTCAAAATTTTCGGAAAACTCAATATTTTCCCAAAAATAAAAAATTTCCCAAAACTCAATTTTTCCAAAACAAAATTTTCCCACAAATTTTTTTCCCATATCACAAAATTTTCCCATAACACAAAATTTCCCCATAACACAAATTTTTCCAAAAACTCAAAATTTTCCGAATAGGTAGGTACTGAAGATTTTCCGAAAACTCAATATTTTCCGAAAACTGAAAATTCATAGAATTAAAATTCAATTTCCATTAAAAAACAGTTATTTTTAACGGGATAGTACACTAGTTATTAATATTAGGTAGAGATGGAGAAGATGTAAAAACTGAAATTCAAACTATACGGAACTAACACCGTAATAAAGTATACGAATCGAAAAAATCTGATAAAGTTTATGAAACAGATGAAATTTATGTACCATAGCTTTGGTGCTATAAATTGCTTCATTTCAGGTTGTTACACTAGGGGCCCTGCCGCCTTGCCCAGTGTAACAACATTTCTCGCCATCGAATTTGAATACCAACTAAGAACTCTCGCACCGTCTCAATCTGCCCGCCAAACGCTTTTCAAATGTGAACAGTCAAGACTCTTTTTGAGTGTGCACTTGCCCGTTGCCCGTGGATGTGAGCTTCCAATGTGAGTGTCAATGTAAACGGGGCTTAAGAGATTAAGTCTCTGCAGTTAGTGGCGTGTAGAGCGGCAGATTTCATCTCTCGCATTTCATATTTGTTCGTCATGAACGATCAAATCTGCAGGTGTATGGCTAGCTTTAGTTTTGGACGCTCAAAAATGTGTGAATAAGTTGATATCATTATAGCTTTTTCTTTAATCTTTCAAGGTAAATGCCTTGATGGAAAATTCCACCTGATAAATTCCACAGTTGGAAAATTCCACTGTTTGAAAATTCTATGGCATAATAAAATAATTCTGTATTTCCTTTACATTAAACGTCCTCTCTATTCTAAATTAAAATTGATTATTGATTATTCAGTAATGAATTTAAGCTGGTAGCTACATGAAACTGATATAATAGGTGAAAAATCTTATGGAGAAGTTTAAAACCAATTTAAGTGAATTCAGAGGATAAATTATGACCTTTCTTTTCAGAAAATCACTACAAAGATGTACCTGTGTTCTCCACTATCTCCTGTGCCTTCTCTTTCCTGGCTGTAGGGGTGGGTTCGCAGTGTACCAATGTGGCCCCATAGTTCTTAATGGCATCACATTTCACTGAAGGAGTGTCACTGGGTACAACTACTGAACAGGGAAGGCCAGCAACCTCTGAAACAAGTAGCACTGATTTACTCGAACATCGTGACTTTAGAGAAGAAAACATTTTTAAATTGCTGCTACCAACCCCAATTCTAGAGATCTAGTTATAACCCCAATTCTAGAGATCTAGCGATAACCCCAATTCTAGAGATCTAGCGATAACCCCAATTCTACAGATCTAGCGATAACTCCAATTCTAGAGATCTAGCGATAACCCCAACTCTAGAGATCTAGCGATAACCCCAATTCTAGAGATCTAGTTATGACCCCAATTCTAGAGATCTAGCGATAACCCCAATTCTAGAGATCTAGCGATAACCCCAACTCTAGAGATCTAGCGATAACCCCAATTCTAGAGATCTAGTTATGACCCCAATTCTAGAGATCTAGCGATAACCTAATTCTACAGATCTAGTTATAACCCCAATTCTAGAGATCTAGTTATAACCCCAATTCTAGAGATCTAGCAATAACCCCAATTCTAGAGATCTAGCGATAACCCCAATTCTAGAGATCTAGTTATAACCCCAATTCTAGAGATCTAGTTATAACCCCAATTCTAGAGATCTAGCGATAACCCCAATTCTAGAGATCTAGCGATAACCCCAATTCTAGAGATCTAGCGATAACCCCAATTCTAGAGATCTAGCGATAACCCCAATTCTAGAGATCTAGCGATAACCCCAATTCTAGAGTTCTAGCAATAACCCAAATTCTAGAGATCTAGCGATAACCCCAATTTTAGAGATCTAGCGATAACCCCAATTTTAGAGATTAACGATAATTAAAATTTAAGAGATCTACCGATAACTCCAATTCTAGGGATTAACGATAACTAAAATTTAAGAGATCTAGCGATAACTCCAATTTTAGAGATCCAGCGATAACCCCAATTTTAGAGATCTAGCGATAACTTCAATTTCAGAGATCTAGCGATAACCCCAATTTTAGAGATTTAGCGATAACTCCAATTCTAGAGATCTAGCGATAACTCCAACTTTAGATATCTAGCGATAACCCTAATTCTAGAGATCAAGCGATAACTCCAATTCTAGAGATCTAGCGATAACTCCAATTCTAGAGATCTAGCGATAACCCCAATTCTAGAGATCTTGTGATAACCCCAATTCTAGAGATCTAGCGATAACCCCAATTCTAGAGATCTAGCAAAAACCCCAATTCTACAGATCTAGCGATAACTCCAATTTTAGAGATCTAGCGATAACCCCAATTCTAGATGTATACCTAATTGGGGAATGCGGCTCCCATATCTTTAGGATTGAGGAATAATGTATTCAGGAATATATCGAACAATTTACCCAAGACTTTAGTTATTTGTATTACATGAAGGATTACAGCTGGGAGTGAAACATGAGAACTCTACATGCTTTATGAATATTATTAATTATAGAAATAGTTAGGTAGATTTCTAAGAAGATTTTTAGAGGATGAGGTGACGTTCGACATGCTCTACATAGAAAACATTAATGTTCCAACTCGATTGATTAGGGAATATTTCAGCAAAAAACTTCGTAACGGTTTCTGGGCGGAGATAGGAAATATTGTTTATACTTTATATTTTGGCTTAATTAGGTTTGGGTGGATTAGGAAAAGAGCACACCCCTTGGTTTAACGAAAATCCAATGAAATTGAAGAATTGAGGGAAAGGGTTGGTTAGTTATAAGAAAAGAGGTGGAGATTGAGAGGGAGTGAGGAAATAGAAGTTATAGAAAGGGTTAGTTCCTGGTTAGACTTCAGAGAGAAAGCATTCCTCATTATGACAATTTGGTCATGATATTTAGTGGTGTTGTGATTAAACAAATTTGAAGAGATTTCCTTGAAGACTTTATCGGCCTTCAATTTCAAGTATCGGTAATAAGGGTCTAGTCTTCCTCATTAATTATTGTGTGAATTTGTAATATGTTTAGTTTGAGTTTTTAATTGTATAATCTATAATGTATCTCATGAATATTGTGAATAAATTATTTGTGAAAGTGTAATGCCATGCATGAATATTATTAAAAGCGAATTTAGTCAATTATAATATGTTGAGTTTCATTTCCCTCGTTTTTCAAGAATCCCTTGCAATAATGAATAGAACTCATAATAGATGAGCTTTCCTGGTAAAGTGACGCTCGGACTGTTGGTAAAAATATAATTGATTAGCTTCTGTAAAGATATAACAAAATGAAAAGAAGTAAAGAAAGATAAGTTAAACAAATTAAATATTTTAGAGGACAAACAATCATCCCAATTCTAGAGAACTGTCGATAATTAACTTATATAAAATAACTAATGTGTCGATATATATGAGTAGGAAATTGTATCATGTTTAATAAAATTCCAAATTAATCAAATAGTGAAACTGAGTTGATATAATTACGGCTATTAAATTAATTAACATTTAATATTGAAATAATGAATAGTACACTTTCTTTAAGGGGACCGCCCCCGAAGAAAACTCAAAATTTTATGATTTTTTTTTTCATAAATAAGTACCTACCATTATTGTGAACAATGTCAGACACCAAAAATCACTATATCTCCAAAGGCGAAGGGGGGGGGGGGGTTTCAATAACATTCCAAGGGCAATGCAGCGTCTCAGCTATGACGAGTGTGACGTAGTATGGCGTGATGTTTGTCTTGGCCAATTAGCATAGAGATGCAATATTATACATCTCAGTTTCTTTGTGCGAGTTCAGTATAGCTTGTCACTGTTCAGTAAAGATGCCACGTGCTAAGAGATCTAATATCGGAAATCTGAGGCCTCAGCGCCCAGTTTCAGCACCTCAATTTCTCGCACTTCTAGAAATGTGAAAAAATGAGTATTCAAAACCGTACTCCTGTTTTTTGGTTGAAGCTAGACCATTGCGGTTTTTTGCATTCGATATTCCATAATGATATCTACAATATTGCGTTATACGATTTTTGATTTTCGAATTTGTTGTAGAAAATTTTTTCCGACATATTTTTTTTTCAATTGTTTTTTTTACTTTTCATGAAAAAGTTGAAATTTAGAAAACCCATTCGAAAATCAAAAATCGTATACCGCAATATTGTAGATATCAGTATGGAGAATCGAATGCAAAAAACCGCAATGCTCTAGCTTCAACCAAAAAACAGGAGTAGGGTTTTTGAAAATGGTTCGAAATTCGAATAACTCGTTTTCTATGGGTCTAATCGAAAAAATGTCAAGAACAAAAACGATAGGGATTTCAATTTCATATATACATACAAAGTTTCAGAACCATAAATTCAATAATAAAAAACTTTTCAAAATTTGGGGGAGGTCCCCTTAATAATAAAATGAATTCCTTTAAAAGTAATTTACTATAATTTTTTCAGGTAAACGCTTCTAAATCTATATTGGTATCGGTTGGATCTCCATGGAGGAGCAGAGAGAGAGAGAGATTGAGAGAGAGAGAATGGGTGAACAAGAAACTATTGGTTATGTGGGTTGAACGGGAAATTATTGAATATAATAACAAACCTAGATTTCCAGGTTTACCTGATCTAATGCTGTTGATTAGGGCTGTGACTGTAAGCCCTTACAAGATATGCTCTATAAGCTTCAAAAATATAATAATAATAATCTTTATTGAATAAATTGGTGTACAAACTGCGTTGTCCATGCTAGGTTAACTTCATTTCTCAATATACTCTATAAGCTCCAAAAATAATGCTTTGAAATCTATTGATTGAAGAAAACGAGAAATAATCAAGCGGAACCTTATTTTGCTAGGTATTTAATTCTTAGGGAATATAAAATGAACTGATTATGTAAGAAATATACTTTCATATTCAAAGAAAACTATTTAAATAAATAAATATAGCTACTCCTGATTTGACAAATGTAGTTTTAAAATTAGAAAAAATTCATCACAATAATTCATTTACCATGGTAAGGGGTGCGTTACCAACCTGTTTATGAAGTTAAATATTAATAGTTGGCTGCACTATAAGTATATTCCGGATGGCACCTCTCAGGTTAAAAATTAAAGGTTACTACCACTTAGAACAGGGGTGGGCACATGTTGAGTTTTTCAGTGCCGAAAGATGGAATCTCAGTGCCAATTTTCTTTTCGTTTTCTAAATTACTGGGGATACTGAGTAAGTATATAATGAGGTGGTAGATTTAATTGAGGTACGTACATGTACAACGGTAAATATTTTGCGCATAAATATTGGTAGTAGATTTATTATTTGCATTAAAAAGAAATGATATATAATAATTTTTTCTTTATGTGAAAATAATTCACAACAAAAACAAAAATAAGCTATCTTGCATAAGTAACTCATAAATTCACAGGATAAATTACTATGGCTGCCTAACTTATTAAAAAAGGGAATTGAAAATTATTGCATAAATTTTTACCACAGTGTTTGAATATCCCTAGACAAGCGTATGGAAGATATAAAATTAACTGTTCTAGATAAAAAGAGACAGAGGTAAATGAATTAAACACCGGCACTATTGTAACAAACAAAAAATACCTAATTAACAGATAAAATTGACTATCAAAGTCATTACAAATATACTGTTCTTCAATTAGTTGACCATACTCTTCTATTCTATATTATCCTTTTAATTTGTAGAGCAGTCAGGGCTAAAAATTCTAAATTTTCTTTGGAAGAAAACAAAGCACTTTTTACCTGAGGGCCAAAATAGCACTGAGTGTTACATTTGCCCACCACTGACTTAGAATATAGTTTTAAAAATATTGTTCCTTGCAGATAAGTTTTTTTATGGTATTGTTTTTAAGGTTACTAGATCATTGATTGGGGGATGTGCTACTTTGGAAATCCTGAATGCTAGCTCTTGCAAGCAATCAACTTAAGACAATCATGAAATGTGCAGTGCAACAAACTATCGAAAATAACAAACTAAATTACAGCCATATACGTTTAGAGTTTCAAAGTTCGTATTTTTCGAAATTTTATTTAATTCAACACATAATATTATTGTATGCAAGGAGGAAGAGCCAACAGGAAGCGGAGCACTAACGGTATAGTGTTCCGCCCCATATGTTGGCTCTTCCTTCTATCCGACCAATCATAGAAGAGTTATCATTAAAAACTTTATCTGTAAGACCATTATTGTCTACGATCTGCGTGCTAGACTTCCTACTCCAGACAACATTTCCGTGACCCATTATATCAATCATTCACCAAATACTTTCTATACAGGGTGGCGCAAAAAAAAGGAAACTATTTTCAAACTAGTTTATTTTACAAACTATCAAACCTAAATTTTTTCTAAAAACTAAGTTGTATTCGTTTACTTTTTTTTGCATCTATCGTGATCATCTGTTAAGAGTTACGACAAAAATTAAACATCCTGCAGCGAATTAGAAAAGGTAAATAAAAAGGGCTTGCGCGAGGACGAAATATACAAAAAAAAAATCATAAGAGTTATAATTCATTTTATATGGATGTAAAAACAATAAATTCTATTATTTTTTATAACAAATAAGAGAAAATGAATAAAAAAATGAATTACCATTAGAAAGTTGGTTTTTGAGATAAAATTGATATTTTTATAAAATCATTTCACCGTTAATTTTTATCTCCTATTCGAAACCCTCAAAATGCAGCTTTCAAAAGACCAAAGAGTTTTTGTTATGACAAATTTTTTGAACACTGGAAGCTTTACACAAGTTCAACCTCATCTGAACAACGCTTTCTGGAAAGATTTCCACCAACTATAAAACCATATTGACAAATGTTAATAAGTTCAAAACTGAAGAAACCACTTTAAATTTGAACAAAAGTGATCATGTCGCAGGAGAAAAGAATGAACACATGAAAACATTAATCTTTTTTCATGAACAGTTTATTGGGAAACCAAAAATATCAATCAGAAAGTAAGTATTAGATATCATTTAAGAGACATTTCACGAAATTGTTAAACACGATGCGAAGAATCAACCTTACAAAAAGCATGTAAGGCTCGAACTCTTAGAACTGATTTACCTCACCGTCTAAACTTTGCAAAATGGTTTCTGCAAAGAAATGCACATTTTGTAGAAGATATCGTGATTGGTGATGAAGATGTATTTCCATGAATGAAAGGGTCAATAACCAAAACGTTAATTGAATGAAAAATGGTAGGATTTTCCACTACTACCATATGGAAATAAATTATACCAATTATGAACTTTTTGTGTTTTTCGTCCTCGCGCAAGCCCTTTTTATTTACCTTTTTTCAATTGGCTGCAGGATGTTTAATTTTTGTTGTAACTCTTAACAAACTATTACGATAGATGCACCAAAAGTGAAAAAATAAATCTGTCTTTTTAGAAAATTTCTAGGTTTGATAGTTTGTAAAATAAACTTGTTTGAGAATGGGTTTCCTTTTTTTTGCGCCACCCTGTATATACCCAATAACGATGATAGAATGTGAGAAAACTATCGCCAGCTTTAAGAATACATCTTATGGAACCATGCAATGAACAACCGTATAGAACGAATATTCAGAGTGAAAACTTCAGTGAGATCAAAATATCACTGAAGTTGTTCAATTTCCAGATAGTTTCCAAGGAAGAAGTGTAAGCACCCTGTATTAAAATGTCTAGTATTGTCTGCTATTATATTTTCCCTTTTACTCACTGCCATTTTACTCAAGTAAAATCACAGAGTTAGCTCAAGAATAACCTTCGCGCAATGTCCAAAATAATCACCCTCACTTTTTGCTTACCTGTTCTTAAACTATGTTCATCAGTTCAAAATGGTTTTTACCTGTTAATAGTAAAATATGAGGCGGAGAAAAAGAGACCAACATATAGTAGTTTTTTCGTCCATTGACTAACGATTTACAAGTATTTGAAAAAGCGGAAACATTTTTGTGGTCCATACTGAACTTTGTAGAAAGAAAAACTACCGCTCCCTCAACGCTTGCAACATTTTGAAAAACTCAAAACCTTCGGAGCGGTGAGAGATCATAAGCGGTGGCCCAGAATATATGGCGTTGCTTTAACGGGGACCAACTTCTGTGAACGGTAACGAGCGGTGATGAATTTTTTTCACCGCTCAAGGAAAGCCCAAACAAAGTTCGGGCGGTGTGACCTAGGCTTAAGACAGAAGGAGACTATGCACAATATCAATAGTAAATATTTATTTAGTTTTAAATTGTTTGTATTAGTTTAGATTTACAATATTTTTGAATCAGTCAAGCAATTTCAGTTTCTAAGTTTATATATTATTCATTAGAAAATAAGTTTTTACTCTTCATCGATAATTATATTTTTGATGGTGATAAATGAATATTTTCCCTCAGGGGCTCAGTCCTGAATTGTCTGTGGTGAGTGTTAGAGACAGTTACAGTGTACAGTTACAAGGGTCTTTGGACTCTGAACTATTGTAATATGGATTATCTTTTTTTTTATTTACCATGCTTATCATTTTTAACACTAGTTGCAGTTTTAGAGAATAGCGCTAGAGTCATGCTCTTAAACTAAGAAGTTTTAGATTTTTCTGGTATGTAGGATTAATTTTCCATAAACTTTTCATTTTCATCTTCTGTCTGTGAATGCAGATACTGGTGCTTGTGTCTTTTTACTACACATTTCTTGGTAAATGACTACATATTCACGGAGTAGCTTTTCTGCATCTCTTAGCATCTGTACCGACAGGTGGTAGGTGACATTGTTCAATGTTCACAGAGCCATTTTCTTTTCTGACTGCTTCTTCGAGTTCCTTTCCATTTGACGTCAGCGATATGGCCTTTTATTCCAAACTTCTGAGAAGTTTTTAGTTACTGAAATTAATATAAATTGAAATATTTAGCATCTAAACTGCGTCCATCGCTTTATTGCAGATCACTATTTTGTGAATAATTTTAATAATATTGATCGTACAGTAATGAAACTTTGGTCACTGGAATATTGCTTCTATGTTAGTATCTTGCTGAAATATTTTTTGAATCCATGAGAAAATTGGAAAGTTATGAACGTTTATGTATTTTGAAGGCATTTTAACTGTCCATCGCTTTATTGCAGCTCTGTGAAATGGCCAAAAAATGGGCGATTAACTTCTACCGAGAGGGTAAAAATTGTAGCAGGTCCTGCAGAAGGGAGGACTCTTCTATAATTAGCTTTATAACTTGGAAGGGTTAAGAGAACAAGAGTTTCTTTTGTGGAAAATCCCGACATAAACCCAAGGAGAGATGAGGGTACGAGAAAAACAATTTCCCTTCGAAATATGCGAAAAATACGCAGGCAGGTCATAAAGCAGCTAAATGACACTAGTGCCTCCATTTTTGACAAGGCTATCATTAGTCTTACGTCAAAACAGTCCTGATGTAATGTCTCAAATGAAACGGTCAGAAATGCTCAATGGGGCTTAAGACCAGAGAATAAGGCAATCAAGTCATGAGAGTCTCTCACTTGATGCCCAGAGATATGAGGAAAGAAGTTGTAACACTTCAAGCATGAGATTGTGCGAAGTTATGCAAGAAAATCATCTTTTGCCAACGAGATAATTGCAAACTATTAGGCCAAGGGAACAAGTATTCAACAAAAGAGGCAATGTAGGATTGGATTGTTAGGTTTACACCCTCTGGTACTCGGAAAGGGCCAATTAACGTTTCACCAATGATGCCAGCTTAAAACATTAAGCCACAGCCTCCTTGTTGACGACGAAACCAGTGTGGATAAACAGCTCCAGTAGTATCCAAACTTTAACCCATCCATCCAGACAATCAAGGGCGGCTCTTTCCTCATCTGTTAAAAGAACAAGTAGGAAGTTTGTTTTCATGTAATTCTGTGTACATCTAATGCCTTTTTCCTTTTTGGTCTTGTCCATAGGAGGCCTGGAATTGGGCTCCACGTTCCTTGTCGTCTCATTTAAGACACCGTTGGACGAATAACCAATGACAGCCTTATCGAAAATGGAGGCACTAGTGTTATTTGGCTGCCTTAAAACCTGCTTGGGTAGTTTTCGCATATTTCGAGGGGAAAAAGCTTCTCCTCGTACCCTCATCTCTCCTTGGGTTGGTGTCGGGATCTTCCACAACAGAAACTATGTTTCTCTTATCCCTTCCAAATTCATTAGCTAAATATAGAAGAGTCATCCCTTCTGCAGGACCTGTTACAATTTTTACCCTCTCGATAGAAGTTAATCGCCCATTTTTTGGCCATTTCACAGAGCTGCAATAAAGCGATGGACAGTTAAAATGCCTTCAAAATACATAAACGTTCATAACTTTCCAATTTTCCAATGGATTCAAAAAATATTTCAGCAAAATACTAACATAGAAGCAATCTTCCAGTGACCAAAGTTTCATTACTGTACAATCAATATTATTAAAATTATTCACAAAATAGTGATCTGCAATAAAGCGATGGACGCAGTTTAGTTCTAGGTGAACCTTATAAGATCCGGCCGTTATAGAGGCTCAATATGATTACCATTTATTTTTTTAATGGTAAACTGTGCTGCTTATAACATTTTATTTTAAATTAATTACAGTTAAAAAATCTAATTTGATTACTGAATTAGGAATACTTGGATAAAATCTGTTATATATAAGCTAATCATTTGTGTAACTTCCTCGTTAATAGATGGTGGATGTAACCTACTTGCATGGACAAGTTACAAATTATCGGACGGTTCCATTTCTTCGATCAAAATAGAAATAAGTATATAATCAAAATGATTTAACTTTAATTAAATACTTTTTCTAGTAATATCAAAGATGTAAAACCGTCCGATAATTCGTAACTTACCCTATCGCAGAAAGTAATCGAGATCAAAGAGGTATATGGTAGAACTATTTTTATTTCGAATATCATTCAAATATCATACAATAAATAATCATCACAGACTAATCTTTTCTTCCACAATCACGGGGTGATTGAAATGGGGATAAATAAATCTAGCATTCATAAAATAATGAATATCAACTCTGTTCAAATATATGAAACAGAAATATATTAGATCTGTATAGCAAAGAAACTGGTAATGGGTGAGAGATGGGGGGTTGTTGTGAACCCTGCGTACCCCTTAATTCTCACCCCCTCATTGGGGTAACATATATTGATGCCTATATAACATTGTTACTATTATCGTCGATTAGGTTAATCATATGTCCAAAATTTCTTACATTCAGTATCACTATACAGTATACGCAACATGCTGATGAATGATACTGATTGAGTTTATACTATGTGTGAGGGAGAGGGGGGGGGGGGGGGAGGTAATATGAAAATGTCATGGCATGTCCTATCTTAAATTATAAACGAAGATGATTTACAGTTTCGAGAATAATTATGATATATTAGTGTGATTTCATTCGAACACCCACATGTAGATGTTTCAATAATACCTATCAAAATGTCCCAAACTTTCCTATTGCTGTAGTTCAGGTAAATAATTACTAAGAATTATTCATTTGATTTTGACATTCATATACTTATTTGAAATTAAGTGACCAAAAACAAAATAGTGAAAACACTCGAATTATTACTGGCGAATGCAAATAAATAATTATAATCAATTTTAATAGAAATGTAAAGCTGATTGAAAAACAGAAAGATTTAATGCCACAACCTTCTGTATTCAAAGATAATTCACTAATTGGTATCTTGATAGTAATTATTTGGTATCTTCTCTCAATACTACAAGAAGGTGGAGCTTATCCTATGCAACGTGTCAAATCTCAAAATTTTGACTGAAAACTCCACGGTTTTTGCATCTAAAATTTAAAGTGACCTCGTTCATTCTTTCCCTGATAATATGTACTTCTTACATTTACAATGTATCGAATCAAAGGGTATCCTCCTATCCGGTAAATTCATCGCCGTAAATTCATCGCATGGTAAATTCATCGCATGGTAAATTCATCGCGTGGTAAATTCATCGCAAGGTACATTATAAAATAAAATTGTTAAACTTAAATATACTTTTTTGCAAATTATCGCGCCGACCTTACTTTATTTTTCGCTGGATTAGGGGTAACTTGTTTGTACGAATCTGTGATGTTAGTTTATTTTAAATGATTTGATTTTAGTAATAGAATGTCATATAATTTTGGCATTTAAATCATTCAATTAATATTTAATTTAAAATATTTCATATGTGAGTATACTTGCATTAATTTATTATTTTATAGTTATGCATATTTTTCTTTAATTCAAATTTATAATATTTCTCAAATGCTACACCTCTTTGAAAATATGATCAGCCAAGCATAATTGCCTTAGTATATGGGAACCAGGTTTTCTAATTATTTAAGAGGTCTTGATTACAATTTATCTTTTTAAAAGAAATTTAGATATATTTTTGTGAAGTTGTAACGATAGAATTTAATCTTAATATTAACGGTTTGCTTTAGCAACATATCAATATATTATTTCTGTTGACCGACAATTGGGCATAAGACAATTGGGCCCAGGACAATTAGGCTCCAGGACAATTGGGCCCACGTCAATTGGGCCCAAGGACCAATATATTATTTGCTCATTTTTTCAGAGTCTACAGTTTCAACTTAATTAATGACCATTGCTACCATAATAACTAGGGATGTGACAATATGCGTTTGGTATAAAATATAGAGTATTGAGCATAATTAAAATATAAAATATTCCTAGTATGAAAAAAACATTCTTGTTATGAAACTTATATATCTTTTAATAGAACATATTCATTTCATGAATGAATGGTTTTATTCTTTTAAATTACTATAATTTTCTGTTCTGAGATAGGTCGTGTAATCAACATATTTCCTATAATTACAGTGTACCTCTATAGTGAACTCCTGTATAGTGAATGAGTTAAGATGTAGGCATGTAGCCAATAGAAAATAAGAATGTAGCTATTTTAGATGAAGAGACAATAGAAAATAAGAATGTGGGTATTTAAAGAATGCCATGGCCCACCAAGACACGCTGAAATTAATGGAACATAGAAGTCGAATTAAAGTTAATTTAAATTTGTTGAAACCTGTTCACTGTTCAATATAGAAGAGTTTCATAAATTAGTATTACAAAAGGTATTTTCACAATCTCATTTTATCCCTACAGTTCTTCAATTTTTCTTAGTTCAATGCCACGAAAATCTTTAAAATTCACATGACATGATTCAAGTTAATAAAAATTATTTAAATACTTCAAATATTTTCATTACACCGAAACATGAGATTAGTATAAAAATGTGATTTAACGGGCTTATTAATATACACCTTCCCAAGTATATCAAACGAATTAAAAAATTACAAACTTATTTTTAGAGAATATAAAACATATTTCAAAGATAATATTGTCACTACCCTAATAATAACAAAGTAACACTTCTTTATTGTGCCTTCTGCCCAATTTTTTCTGGGTTCAATTGTTTTGGAGCCCAATTGTCGTGGGCCAAATTGTCGTGAGCCCAATTATCCTAGGGATCAATTTTCCTGGGGCTCAATTGTCCTAGGCCCAATTGTCGCTGCACCATATTGTTTGTAACGTTTCAATGTCTTTATAAAAAATCATCTTTACTTTACCTCTCAATTATTTGTATTATCTACCTTCCTTTTATATGTCATCGATGATTTACTATGCGATGAATTTACCTGCGATGAAATTACCATGCGATGAATTTATCATGTGATGAATTTACCATGCAATGAATTTACCACGCGATGAATTTACCATGCGATGAATTTACCGTGATGAATTTACTGCGATGAATTTACCCGCGATGAATTTACACTGATCCGAATCAAAGTTCCATCTATCACATCAATGGCATAAGGGTGAGTAAGTGCATACCCTAAATTTGTTCAGCTTGTTGAAGTTGTTCTTGGGAAATATATGTATATAATTGTTACATTTTGAGACGATTTTCCCAGCTACTTCTTTGATAACGTGGCTTAGAATACCTTGGTATACGGAGATCTTTACCCACGTTTATCTGAAAACCAGTTCTCCAACATACCGAAGAAAACATTGAAGGTCCCCTCCAAGCAAATATTTTCATTGCCTTATTCAACGAGGCTAATGTTTCTTATCATTTTGCTGCAAACCGCATCGAATTTGATAGCATCTTTTTCATTTTATATGCTTTTAAAGACTTTTATAATCAAAACTCTACAAAACCTATTTTACTTCCGACTTACTAATTTAAAAAATTTTCAGCCTGAAGAAAAAGAATGTACACCATTTGTTTTGATTGTCAACTAGGTATTAGGTTTAATTAATCCATTTAATATTATTGTAAAGTTATAAAATTGAATGAACTTATAATAGAAACGTTTATATAGTTTAGGAAACAATTGATATCTAAAATAATGGCCGAAAACGCATGGATGGTTTATAAAATTCAAATTTGTAATCAAAACAAAGAGTGTACAATCTTCTTCTTGAGCATCAGATTAGTGATTCGCTCAATTGTTGCTCACAGAGTATTAAAAAACTTTAAAAACAAATTATAAAATATATACTGAACCTAATTGTATGCGGTTTGCAGAATAATGATCGCAGACCTTAGTTCTATAATATTATGTTATAAACTCATTTTTTTTCCCGGAGCCTGGAGAGGACCTTTAAAGTTTTTTCTTTCCGATTAGAGAATGATTTCTAGATTAAAATTTATTGTCAGGGAAAATATTAGCAAAAGTATCAACATGGTTTTCAGTAAGGCAAAATACACGCTTATATTCATGAGCGGTCGTTCCTGACGTTATTTCCCGATGATACCTTTAAAGGGGCAGTACAGTGATTTTTTGTTTTAACAATTTTAACGTCAAACGATTGCTTAGTAAGAATAAATTATATCGTGTAAAATTGCAATGTTCAATAAAATCTAATAATGGAAATATATCATTTTATAAATAATTAATTTCTTACCAAATGCAGACGGTAGATGGCGCCACAATCAGTGGCGCCATCTTGTAAACAAGCCAACTGAGATAAGTTTCTATCTAGATTGTAGATCAAGTGAAGAGATGGTTTTATTTTTAAAACTATAACTTCTTGTCCTCCAATTCACATACTCTTTTCACCGTTTTGACACAAATAAATCTTGAATACTGCATACATAAATTAATATGAAAACAACAAACAGACTCACGTACATACTAATGAGTGCAAATGCTTCCGCTAGTTGTCTCTAATTTAATTATATACATTTTATATGAACATTTTAAAAATAAACGAGTATTCATTCAAATATTACATAATTAAATATTCTGAATCGATTAAAACCCAATTGGCGATTGTTTGATGTTGACTTTACTATCCCTTTAATGAAAACCAAACAGATCCATGGTCCAGTACCATGGCAAATAAGTCAACATATCAAATCAAACTGAAAATAAAGCAAAGTGTGGTCTTGTAGGGCGGTCTCCAGGACACTTCAAAATATTGATGTACGCACTTCACTTTTCGCCAGACTTAGCATACCAAACCGTAGTGTGGAAGTGGGCACTATGAATAGTAGAGTGGAGGACCTGGAGGTTCCGAGGTGGGCACTTCAAGATAAAATCTCGCGCCGCACTATGGCATGTAGTCACGTAGTGTGTAGTGCTACTTCAAAGTGTTAGTGCCAGATTTAGCATACGGGCTAATATTAATAAATAAACCAATATTAATAAATTAATTAATACTAAATAAAAAAATTAAATAATTCTAACAAAATAATTAACAATTTAATTAATTAAGTGAAACTGACGGTCATAGAGCGGCTACAGTCGTAGCATTGGAATACATATCGGCGGCTACTAGGCTAGAGCAGCGCAGCGTTAGCCGTAGGGCTCTAGTGGTCTTTTATCGGTGTGGGCAAATTTTGACGCTTTGCGCTAGGGATTTTGTTGTGTGGGCTTTTCTCCTGGTCCCACAAAATGCATATGCTCCAAAAAATATAAGCAAATTATTACGAGCATAAGCAAAATAAGCCATACCAAATCTATACTGATGGTCTTCTCTACATACAGTGAGTTTCAACATTATTGATATTTTTCAATAGCCATATATAAACAATTAAATATCGTAATGCGGTATACAATATAACCAATTTGTAACTTAAGATTGGATTTTCGACGTGGAACCAAAAATATTGTGAAAACTTGACTTAGAAGAAATAACAAAGGCTAAGAGAAATGGTGAAATTCTCTGATGAACAGAATTTTTTTATAATAAGAGCATTCGGGACTACATCTTCGCCAGCAATGATCAGACGTCTGTTTCTACAAGAGTACAAGATATCTACAAGAGCAAGAAAACAGTTCAAATTGTTTTTATTTTACAAGAATAAATCGGGATTTCGACAAGAATGGAACAATTTTTCGAAAGAAGAAATCAGGAGGTCCCACAAAGAGAACGACAGAAAAAGTCGAAGAAGTCAGAACATTTTTGGATGTAAAATCAAGAAGCTCAGTCAGGAAATCAGCGCCTCTTTTCGACATTTCTTCAACTACTTATTAGAGATTCCTTATGAAAGACCTTCACATGCGGTTCTATCTTGATATGGCTGTGCATTCAATAACGAAAGTCCATAAGGAACAGCAACTCAAATTCTGCCGGTGGCAGTTGGATCAGCCAGATCCCAAAACATTTGTGTTGAAAGTTATCTGGACCGATGAAATTTTTTTTGTTTGAATCAAGGCCCCCACAGGAAGAATGATGGTACTTGGTCTCTTACTAGTCCCAATGAGATTGTCGAATCTATCAATAGAAATGATGAGAAGGTTATGCTTTTTGTTGCTGTTGTTAACTGTAAAGTACCAGACGCAAGATATTGAATGGAGACTGCTACCATAAGTTGCTGCAAGAAAATATTTGGCCCACCTTTCGTTCATGTGCAACAAGACAAGGTTTATATGGTGGATGCAGGACGGTGCTCCTGCCCATTGCACCACTGCCGCCAAAGAATTTGGTTTGGAGGCAGAGTCATCAGTCGTGGGACACAAATTGTGTGGCCAGCGCATTCTCCAGATTTGAATCCTTTGGATTTTTATTATTGGGCCTTAGTTCAAAAGGAAGTGTATTCTGCAAAACCAACTACAGTGGACGAATTTATCAATGTTGTGAAGAGATTTTCAGAAGAACATCGCGAGAATGTTCTTCAGAGTGTAGCACTTAATGTTTTGAAGCGGGCGAATCTCTGTGTGTAGCAAATTGGAGGCCACTTCCAGCACCTTCTATAATATGTATTTCTTGTTATTAATCATTAAAAATCCACTCTTCCTGAACATTTTGGTGTATTATTTATCTTTTTTTTCGTCAGTATAACTGAAAAATATCAAAAATGTTGAAACACACTGTACCTACAGTATAGTATATTCGATTTATTAAATGTACGGCGTTTCGAATAAATGGCAACCTTTAAAATCTTCATTGCTTATAACAAAAAGTTATTAATGAAATAGAGTTCAAAATTGTATATAAGCTATAAATTGATAAATGTTTAAATCGTTAACGATTAAAGTTTATGTATTATATATCCTAGCACTTCAAGATTAACATGTGACTAATTAAAATACAAACCCACAGTTTGTTAATTTGAAATTCAAAAGTGGACAGTGCATAGCTAGCTGTTAAGATTCTCTGGTAGTTCACTCACTGGCAGCATAGGCTACAGCCTGTCCGTGGTTGCCACTACTGTGTGTGACTATCCCTTTGATGACAGTCCCATTCAAGTTGCTCTCCTCCTTCAGTTGCAGCACCTGTGACACACAAAAACCTCTTACATTATAGCCAATCTATAGAACATTGTGATAAAGATATCAAAACAATTGATTTTGTAAAAATAATTGTGGGAGAATGGTCTACGAATCTAAATGTTAGATAGAAAAACGGAACATTCTCAAAACGTTAGATATTTTCTTTACCCAATTTGTCTTTCTGTTTTTTAAATTTAACATTGCTAGTTGGTTACAAACAAACAATTTCATTTCAATGGTGAAATTATGTGCACCTTTCACTCAAAATACAATAATGTTCATAATATTTGTTACCAAATATGTCAGAAGTTGCCATCTAGTGGTTTACCCTAAAATTGATCATTTAACCATTTCTATACAGGCCTTTCTGCTTCTATTACAACTCACAATTATGACAATCGAATAAGTGTGGAACCTGTCTCACTTTTATTTCACCTGGAATAAAAATATTTTAGGAATAACTTTGGTTGGTCTTTTTCAGTTAAGCTGTTTTCGCCGTAAATTATACAGGTGGAATAGATTAAAAATAGTTTTATAGTAAGTAATATACGTATTTTACCTAGCTTATATTATTTATAATCTATCGTCCCTGCATAAGGCCCTCTTCACACTTGTTTTTCTCAACGCCGCCTTTAAAAAAATGCTCATGGCAAAACGTTTAACGGCAATTTATTTTAACGGAGCCCTTCACACTTGCACTATTTTTACCAGCATTTTTTCTAACGCAAGTGTGAAGGGCTTCGTTAAAATCAATTTCAGCTAAACTTTTTGCCATGAGCATTTTTTTAAAGGTGGCTTTGAGAAAAACAAGTGTGAAGGGAGCCTAAGTCACGGGGGAAAAAAACTAACTGAAACGACCAACAAAATAACCCAAGTAATTTACTGCTTGTCATAACTCTGAGTCGTAATGAGAGAATGATACCCTAATTTCTAAGCCAATTAATCATATTAAGATGCATAATTTCTCAATTGTGTCCACAAATATACGTCTGTTAATTATTGGGCATTTAGGAACAAGTTTATTAATAATTAATTAATCGTTTGAAAGTTTTGAGTTTGTTTGAACTATCATTTATGAGAAGTAATTTATCATTATACTTATTCGTATGTATTTGTCTTCATGATGCTTCATGACGAATTATTTTGCATCGTACTATTCGTTGATTCTAGTCTCATTTTATCATTTCTATATAATCTTATCATATAGGACATAGGTCAATTTTTCTAATGTGGTGAAGTAGTCGGTTGACGTCATATGGTTGGTTTGAGGTTAACATAATTATCTCGTTTGGGTCTCCGCTTACTTCAGGGTATATCATTTGGGTATGCGATAAATTCATCGCATGGTAAATTCATAGCGTGGTAAATTCATCACATGGTAAATTCATCGTATGGTAAATTCATCGCGTGGTACATTATAAAATTGAATTGATAAACTTAAATATACTTTTTGCAAATTATCGCGCTGACTTTACTATATTTTTCGCTGGATTAGGGTAACTTGTTTGTACGAATCTGTGATGTTAGTTTATTTCAAATTATTGGATTTTAGTAATAGAATGTCAAATAATTTTCGCATGTATATCATTCAATTAATATTTAATTTAAAATATTTAATATGAGTATACTTGCATTAATTTCTTATTTTATAGTTATGCATATTTTTCTTTGATTCAAATTTATATTTCTCAAATTACGTATTTGGGTAGCTACTCATAGTTTGAACAACAACATAACTGTAAATGATACGGTTCTAGGGGAGTTGCCACTGGTCGAATTGCCACTGGGGAAACTGCCCATTTGGGGGAATTGCCAATTGGTGAACTGCCCATGTGGGGGAATTGCCACTGGGCGAATTGCCCATGTGGGAGAATTGCCACAGGGGGAGTTGCCACTGGGTGAACTGCCCATGTGGGTGAATTGCCACTGGGTGAATTGTATACCTGTACGTGCCGATGATACCTTATACTGTTAAACCCTTGAAAGTGTAGAGTGATAAAGTTCCTTTCAATATTTCCTTATTCGTGCTATCTCTATCCATCAAATTTCTATCCTGATTTATAAAACTCTTCTATATTTAACACTGAACAGGTTTAAAAAAATTCGCATTAATTTTAATTCAACTTGTATTTCAGCAGGTCTTGGTGGACCACGGCCTTCTTTAAATACCCACCTTCTTATTTTCTTTTGTTCTTCATCTAAAATAGCTACATTCTTACTTTTGTATTGGCTGCAACCCAACTCATTCACTTTACAGGAGTTCACTATATAGACTAATAGAGGTACTGTAACTATGAAATCTGTTTCTTATATGACCCATTTCAGAACAGAAAACTTATAGTAGTTTAAAAGAATAATAGTATTTATTCATGAAAAGAATATGTTCTATTAATTTTTTTTTTCATAACGAGAATATTTTTGGAACATACAAGTCGAATTAAAGTTAATGTGAATTTGTTGAAACCTGTTCACTGTTCAGTGTTCAATATAGAAGAGTTTCATAGATTAGTATTACAAAAGGTATTTTCACAATCTCATTTTATCCCTACAACTCTTCAATTTTTCTTAGTTCAATGTAACGAAAATCTTTAAAATTCACATAACATGATTCAAGTTAATAAAAATTATTTAAATACTTCAACGATTTTCATTACACCGAAACGTGAGATTAGTATACAAATGTGATTTAAAGGCTGGTTAATATACACCTTCCCAAGTATATCAAACTAATTTTAAAATTACAAACTTATTTTTAGAGAATATAAAACATATTTCAAAGATAATATTGTCACTACCCTGATAATATCAAAGTAACACTTCTTTAATGTGTCTTCAGCCCAATTTTTTCTGGTTTCAAATGTTTTGGAGCTCAATTGTCGTGGGCCCAATTGTCGTGAGCTCAATTGTCCTTGGGACCAATTTTCTTGGGGCTCAATTGTCTATGCACCATATTGTTTGTAACGTTTCAATGTCTTTATAAAAAAATCCTCTTTTATTTATCTCTCTATTATTTTTATTATCTACCTTTCTTCTATATGTCATCGATGATATATTATGCGATGAATTTACCTGCGATGAAATTACCATGCGATGAATTTACCATGCGATGAATTTACCACGCGATGAATTTACCATGCGATGAATTTACCGCGATGAATTTACACTGATCCTATCATTTGTCCGTCCGAGGATTATGGACACCGACATTAAATGTTTCACAGAGAGTGGCCCGATGCAGTATGTCTGTTCTTTATTTTCCATGAGGTGTCGGGAGTTGGTTTTGTCATTGCTATTCTCAGTTTGGTTACTATCATGGAAAGTTTCTTGTTCATCTGGTTGCTCAATGACAAGCAATAACATGTTTCTTTCGGTACACAGAGTTTGTTAGTCTGTAAATCCATCCATTCATCACATCACGAATTTATTGGACACCATTCACTATTTGTTACATTTTGAGTGATCACTGGAACATACGTAAAAGCTGCTTCTGTCGCCTTTTCATTAACGAGGATATTACCGTGACAACAACAGAATTGGATTCTCTTATTCATCGTCTGTAGCCTCAGAACGAATTTAACAATTTTAGATATCTTGATTTTAACTCCAAGCAGAATTTATCATTTCATTCAGGTAAGACTTTAATCAAATATTTTTCTCCAAAAGTCGAAGATTGTGGAAGCTACAGGATGTTTTTTTATGGTACAATAAAAATGTAAAACAATTTAAAGTTAAATCAAAATTTAGTCTTGACATTTGTTTTCTCACTTTCAATAATATTCAATACGCATGTGCGGAAAAGGTCAGTCATATTCGATAGCAAAAAATATTCTTAGTATTTTCAAAAGATCCATTGTTATCATTTGTAATTATATGATACAGGATACAGAAACCAATAACAGTCTATATTTCCCGAGTCAATTATTGATAACATTAATGAATCGATCAAAAGTTTAAAATTATGAATGGTTCACTGGAATAATTCAAAACTCACAGCATTACAAGCTCCTCTCGCTTTGAACGATCCAGTCTTTTGAAAATTCTCAGTCTTGAAATAAAGTTGACAGCCAGCAACCGAATCAAGAAAAGAAGAAGTCAAAACTGGTGTCTGGTGAACGAAAGGCTTGATCCTAACTGCTGCTGACAGGACATCCTGACAAGTAACACGTAGCATCTGTGAACCTTCTGATGTTGACATTTATGCGTGATGCACAAATAGAAGATGTATCACAAGTACAAAAGTTTATTGAGCAATTGTCAATAACTACTTTTATTGACGGGATATGTGGAATAGTTTTATATCAAAATACTAAATACACTGTTACTTCCCTATAGTAGAAACGATACACGAAAAAGAGTAGCACAATTTATTATATAGTGAATGGATGTTAGACAGCGCACCTCTTACACCGCTCACAGGGAAGCTATCACTAACACCTGTGGCAGAGTGTGATAGCACACAGTAGATATGCATACTTGAAACGTCACTCTATTGCATTATCTATTCATTTAGCCAGATAGTTAGTTGCTTTATGTATTCATTTAGCCAAATAGTTAGTTGCATTATCTATTCATTTAGCCAGATAATTAGTTACTTAATCTATTCATTTAGCCAGATAATTAGTTACTTTATCTATTCATTTAGCCAGAGAATTAGTTACTTTATCTATTCATTTAGCCAGATAATTAGTTACTTTATCTATTCATTTAGCCAGATAATAAGTTACTTTATCTATTCATTTAGCCAGATAATTAGTTACCTTATCTATTCATTTAGCCAGATAGTTAGTTACTTTATCTATTCATTTAGCCAGATAATTAGTTACTTTATCTATTCATTTAGACAGATAGTTAGTTACTTTATCTATTCATTTAGCCAGATAGTTAGTTACTTTATCTATTCATTCAGCCAGATAGTTAGTTACTTTATCTATTCATTTAGCCAGATAGTTAGTTACTTTATCTATTCATTTAGCCAGATAATTAGTTACTTTATCTATTCATTTAGCCAGATAGTTAGTTACTTTATCTATTCATTTAGCCAGATAATTAGTTACTTTATCTATTCATTTAGCCAGATAATTAGTTACTTTATCTAATCATTTAGCCAGATAGTTAGTTACTTTAACTATTCATTTAGCCAGATAGTTAGTTACTTTATCTATTCATTTAGCCAGATAGCTAGTTACTTAATCTATTCATTTAGCCAGATAGTTAGTTACTTTATCTATTCATTTAGCCAGATAATTAGTTACTTTAACTATTCATTTAGCCAGATAATTAGTTGCTTTATCTATTCATTTAGCCAGATAATTAGATACTTTATCTAATCATTTAGCCAGATAGTTGTTACTTTAACTATTCATTTAGCCAGATAGTTAGTTACTTTATCTATTCATTTAGCCAGATAATTAGTTACTTTATCTAATCATTTAGCCAGATAGTTAGTTACTTTAACTATTCATTTAGCCAGATAGTTAGTTACTTTATCTATTCATTTAGCCAGATAATTAGTTACTTTATCTATTCATTTAGCCAGATAGTTAGTTGCATTATCTATTCATTTATTTAAAACACTTAATACAGATTAGGAAACACCTTCGCACTCTCACACCCACACATGACACCATAACACGCATTCAACAACTCAACACTGACATTGAAGCGGAAATTAAAACACAGCAACAAAACATATGGCAAAACACACTAAACACTATAATTTACGCTCAGACGCAAACAAACTTTGGAAACTTATTAGGGGACTCAATAACAAATATATAGACCAACCAAAAACACACGAGTCCCTTACACACAACAACACTATACTCACAGACACACAGCAGGCAAATGCTCTTAACAAACATTATTCAAAAACCAGTAGGTTACCCACACGTCCAATAGATAGGAAAATTCTGCGTCGCCTGCACAGAACATGCTCCAATCATCTCCCTAAACCTCCCTTCACCCCGACAATGGTCACCGAGGCTATCAAGGCTACTAAGAACACTCCCTCCACAGACACTGATGGAATATCTAACAAACATCAAGTCTAGGATCACATGCCATCAGGGTCTTCACAGACATCTTCAATTACTCAGTTCAGAACATTAGTATACCCAACACATGGAAACAAGTCAAGACCATCCCGATTCTGAAGCCCAACAAACCCCCCACAGATCCAGCCTCATATAGACCTATTTCCTTACTCTCTACCCCCTCCTAAATACTCGAGAGGCTGGTTCTCAACAACATAACCCCACATATCCCCCTCACAACACGGTTTCAGATCCGAACACTCCACATGTACTCTCCTTACCCACCTCACACAAACAACACTCGAAGGCTTGAACTCTAACAAACCAGCGAGTAGGACACTCATAGCTGCCATTGACATAAGTAAAGCCTTTCGATACAGTTCCACGACACATACTCATTAACAAAATACTCAACACACACATCCACGACTTATTTAAAAAATGGCTTGCCAATTACCTCTCAGGCCGCTCGGGCAAAACACTCTACAACGGCAAGTCCTCCAGAACACGACATTACACTGACGGAGTACCGCAGGGCTCCGTTCTCTCACCTACTCTTTTCAATTTATACCTCCACGACCTCTCCAAGCCAACAAACACCTCGGTACACACCCTACATATGCGGATGATGTCACCATCATCTCGCAACACCACAAACACGAGACCGCTACCAAAAATTTACAAACATACATCTACTCACTAGAAAACTGGCAAGAAACAAACTGACTAAAGGTCTCCGAAAACAAATCCTCCCTCACACTCATCTCCCCCCATAACCGTGAATACAATACCCATCCAAACATAATACTTAACAACACTCCCCTTCCTATCAACAACACGCCTAAAATCCTTGGAGTCACACTAGACCGCGGCATGACGTTTAAACACCACATTAATGACACCAACAACAGAGCCAAAAACAGACTGAACGTCATGCTCGCCTTCACTCACACTACTTACGGACCCTCCAAGGAAGACACAACAACACTATATAAACAGTTCATTAGACCCATCCTCACCTACGCACACACAACTTGGTCACCTGATACAGCCAACACACACCTACACAAACTCCATCGCACACAAAACACCGCACTGCGGATTGCCACCGGCTGCACACAAACAACACACCTCCACGAGAAGACACGTGTCCTTCCGCTTACTACACACATGGATATGAGGGGTACACACTTCTACACCTCCACACTAAGCCTCTCTCATCCATTACACTTCATGCAAATTGATCGAATGACACCACGCAACATTCACCTTACACCAGCCACACTCAACAGAAACATATTTAACATATACACACCACACTCACAGACAGAGCTGTTTCCTCCTTCCCACCTAACTCCTTTCTAGTACTGTAGCAACAACAATTTCCATTAACCATATATGGAGTTTATTTCTTACTATATTACTCAGCAAAATGAAAGCCGTTATTTTTAATTTAAATAATTTTAGATGAAAAATTGACAAAGATGTAAGATTTTAAGTTAGGAGTATCAGTTTCAAAGATTAACTAAAACTCAGTTCGATGTGTAGCTATAAACAGTCATAAAATTCTGTGTTTTAAATTTTCCTTTTGTTATTGTGTTATCCTCCTGAATCTGTCTGTTTAGGGGGATGGCGTCCCTTAGACCTCGAACTGTTGTAATTTGGATTAGCTATGAATTGTCTTCTTTCATTTCCAAATAAAGTGAAAATTTGGCGACTTTTACCTCTGGGAGAGTCAATTCCCATAGACACCTGACAGAGGGATGTCCTTTGGAGGTGGCAACACTGGTAAGAGACGCAGCTAAATTTAACTGCTTTGCAATATTAATTCGGAATTTTCCTTTCTTAAAAAAAGCTATAATAGCACCTCTAGTTTCACTCATGGTTTGCTTTCCACCTGTTATTCTAATATTCAGTGAATTATAGCACTCTCTGCAAAATACCGAAAATCACTCTGTAAGCGGGAAACTTGACGAACTAATATTCAGTGAATTGCATTTACACAAACAATGAAAGGTGGCAGCACATTTACATGACAACAGCTGTACTGTGCCTCTCTCGGTGCAGCGAGAGCAAGTTACCACATATCGCTAGCTACTTTAATGATTATACCAGAGATGTTTGAAAACATGATCTTTTTAGTATTTTAAACAAGGGTGGCCGAATACCTTTGTCCAGCACTGTATATACTATATAGTATACAAACTTCAGTATGAAAGTAGATGTGTTTATATTGATAGCATATAACTTCATTAGAACAACTCTAAAAAACGCTTGATATTTAGATTGAAACGCGAGGTGTTTTGAAGCGTTGGGTAATTGAACAAGTTGATGGCACCCATACAACACAAACACTACTCCCCCAATTGGCTCCTACAGACACTTCTCTTTCAATTGGCTCCTACAGACACTTCTCCCCTAATTGGCTCCTACAGACACTTCTCCCCCAATTGGCTCCTACAGACACTTCTCCCCCAATTGACTCCTACAGACACTTCTTCCCTAATTGGCTCCTACAGACACTTCTTCTCTAATTGGCTCCTACAGACACTTCTTCCCTAATTGGCTCCTACAGACACTTCTCCCCCAATTGACTCCTACAGACACTTCTCCCCCAATTGGCTCCTACAGACACTTCTCCCCCAATTGACTCCTACAGACACTTCTTCCCTAATTGGCTCCTACAGACACTTCTTCTCTAATTGGCTCCTACAGACACTTCTTCCCTAATTGGCTCCTACAGACACTTCTCCCCCAATTGACTCCTACAGACACTTCTTCCCTAATTGGCTCCTACAGACACTTCTCTCCTAATTGGCTCCTACAGACACTTCTCCCCCAATTGACTCCTTCAGACACTTCTTCCCTAATTGGCTCCTACAGACACTTCTTCCCTAATTGGCTCCTACAGACACTTCTCCCCCAATTGGCTCCTACAGACACTTCTCCCCCAATTGGCTCCTACAGACACTTCTCCCCCAATTGGCTCCTACAGACACTTCTCCCCCAATTGGCTCCTACAGACACTTCTCCCCCAATTGGCTCCTACAGACACTTCTCCCCCAATTGACTCCTACAGACACATCTCCCCCAATTGGCTCCTACAGACACTTCTCCCCTAATTGGCTCCTACAGACACTTCTCCCCCAATTGGCTTCTACAGACACTTCTCCCCCAATTGACTCCTACAGACACTTCTTCCCTAATTGGCTCCTACAGACACTTCTTCTCTAATTGGCTCCTACAGACACTTCTTCCCTAATTGGCTCCTACAGACACTTCTCCCCCAATTGACTCCTACAGACACTTCTTCCCTAATTGGCTCCTACAGACACTTCTCTCCTAATTGGCTCCTACAGACACTTCTCCCCCAATTGACTCCTACAGACACTTCTTCCCTAATTGGCTCCTACAGACACTTCTTCCCTAATTGGCTCCTACAGACACTTCTCCCCCAATTGGCTCCTACAGACACTTCTCCCCATTTGCCTTTACAGACACTTCTTCCCTAATTGGCTCCAACAGACACTTCTCCCCTAATTGGCTCCAACAGACACTTCTCCCCCAATTGGCTCCTACAGACACTTCTCCCCCAATTGACTCATACAGACACTTCTCTAATTGGCTCTTACAGACACTTCACTAATTGGCTCCTACAGACACTTCTCCTCTAATTGGCTCCTACAGACACTTCTACTCTAATTGGCTCCTACAGACACTTCTACACTAATTGGCTCCTACAGACACTTCTCCCCCAATTGACTCCTACAGACACTTCTCCCCCAATTGGCTCCTACAGACACTTCTCCCCCATTTGCCTTTACAGACACTTCTTCCCTAATTGGCTCCAACAGACACTTCTCCCCTAATTGGCTCCAACAGACACTTCTCCCCCAATTGGCTCCTACAGACACTTCTCCCCCAATTGACTCATACAGACACTTCTCTAATTGGCTCTTACAGACACTTCACTAATTGGCTCCTACAGACACTTCTCCTCTAATTGGCTCCTACAGACACTTCTACTCTAATTGGCTCCTACAGACACTTCTACACTAATTGGCTCCTACAGACACTTCTCTCCTAATTGGCTCCTACAGACACTTCTCCTCTAATTGGCTCCTACAGACACTTCTCTCCTAATTCGCTCCTACAGACACTTTACTAATTGGCTCCTATAGACACTTCTTCCCTGGCCCAAGACCCGACTGAATCACACATTTCTCGACGGGAGAGGAAATGACCTCTAACAACCAGTAGCTAAATTAACATTAGAAATTGTACATCTGTTTGCTATAAAGAGATAATGCCGACCGTTGAATTATAGTAACTGGAGCAATGAATTAACATTATAAATCTTTTATGTCATAGAATAAAACTACTGATCTTTTTTTATGTAATTATTTTTAATCTAACATCAATGTTGTACTAAAATTTAAGTACTGTGAATATAACCATACATGAAACTGAAGAAATTAAACTTCTTTGTTATTTGTGAAAAATAACAATTAGCTAGCTACCAAATGTGAATTAAATAACTGATAAGATTCCAGCAAGTTCTTAAAAAATAATCACTGAACTGTTTTCATAGCGGAAAGTACACTAAAAATACATAATTTTACTCACAATTAATAAATTTTACTGCGATTTTGTAATAATTAAATTTCATTTGCTATTTAATTCGCAACTGGTAATTGTCTCTTTTCCCTATTGCACCATATCAGTTGTTAGGAGCTAGAGCAAGTAGCCTCTTGGTAGGAATAGCATTACTTCATCGCTTTCTATATTCTCACGATTTAAAAACTCAACTGTCAGGTAAGTACCATTAAATGAAAAGTTCAGATACTGCAATTCGGTTACCTTTCGACTGCTTGATACCTGATCTACAGGAGTGGTGAAGAGTTTGGAAAAATGTATTTCTCCATCATTCAGCTTCTTAATGAAATTAGGTGCAATTAATATATAGAGCAACTTTCTTTTCAGATTTGTAAATTATAATATTAAAAAAAGAATAAAATGTTACCATTGACAAATTGGTTGATTTTTTTTTAAATATTAGTAATCAATTTTTTTTTCTAAACATTGTTAGTGAACAACTATTGTTACTGTTTAACTCCAACTGTGATTATAAACGTGACCAATCAAAACTACCAACAATTAGAAGGCAGATAATGAAAAAAATATAAATAGTCGGCTTTGCCGAACTCATAAACTACATCTGTATAGTATTAGAAAATAATATTGGTTTATTCAACTAATACAATAAAAAATTGAAATCAACAAATTTTTAACAATATTTTACTGATATTTCTTTATGAATTGATTTTTTTTAAATAAACGATACCTGGAACATTGGTTTGCATGAACTGTTGTATCAATCACCTGATTTAAATGGTCTCACAATGTAGCTATAGAAAATACGGATTTGCTCTACTTGTCAATATAATAACTACTAGTCAAAAAATTAGAACAAAGTTTAGAAGTTTCAAAAGCTAATCACTAGTGATGTAAATAAGTAACCTAATCACTAGTGATGTAAATAAGTAACCTAATCACTAGTGATGTAAATAAGTAACATAAAAACCTACCATCAGTAGCTACATTAATCTCCTCATCTGCATTGATTCTTAACTAACTATGTAGAGTGTAATACTCTAGTTTGCAGACCTCAGCACAGACTATCTTCCTAATCTTAACCATCCTTTACAAGCTAGTCAGGGTCGTGTACGGCGTTTCTTGCTGGCACCAGCGTCTGCGTCATCTTTCCGTCTGCAAAAGACGTACATGTCAGTCTAGTCAGTCAGTTGATAGCATTTGTAGTCACAGAGAAGTTCCTACCTACCTACTAATAGTATAACCCATTCTTGGTAAGTGTAGTGGACTATTTAGTGGAGGGATAAATTTAGAATTATCGGACGGTTCCACATCTTAGATCATGTAAGAAAAAGTATATAGCTAATGATTAAATAACCTTCATATAAAGTTAAGTCAGCAAATAATCATAATAAACAGAGTTAAATAATTAATATATTTTTTCCCTTATTTTATCGATGATGTGGAACCATTCATAATTCGAAAAAATATCCTATGCTACCCTTAATTTTGACGAATTAGAATTTTCGATATTAACATCATACGGAAACATATGAACAATATCAACATAATTCTTAATATTTTCAGGTGATAACCGATGAGAATATTTTAAGAATTTTCCTTGAATTCTTCTATTGAATTTTGGATTGTTTTTACTATGTTTATATAGGAACTTTTTTTAACTGTCCTCGTTTCATCTGAAGGTTTGCAATGAAAGAAAATGAGTTCAACATTAAATAATATTTAGTCAATGCTAGAACAAACTGAATTAAAACATTTAGTAAAGAATGAATGTTACAGTGGTACCCATGGAGCATCTAGCAATGGAAAGCTACATTGAATAATATGAAGCATGCTCTAGCTAAATAAATGTCTTCTCTTATTTACAACAAAAAATCACAAACAATGGCGAAAATATATAGCATAAGAGAGGAATTTCTTGGGACAATAAATTATAATGAAGTTTCAATCTTCAAAATAGAAAACGCCAACACGTTTGTCGCTCGAATAATGAAAATGAATCCAACTAAAGTTCGTTCAGAGCCTAAAGAAGACTGTAAAATTACCTATAAAATGCATAGAGCCTATTTTACAACTATAATTAGCTACATACCAAATCTATAGGATTGAATCTAGCAGTTGGTAGAGAAACCAACACTACTCAACAACAACCCGTCACTGACTAACATCAAACTAACTAATGTAATGATTACCTACTTAGGAAGTTCAAAACGTAGAAAATATACTTTAGATACTAAACCACGCATCAACAACTTCATGGCAACAATCTCAATGGAAAGAAAGAAATGCTTAGTTCCTCATTGACTGAGCCTACAACCTACTAGGGAGTCACTTCTTAGCACTAGTGTGGAAAAATAGTAGCTACTTACTTTAATCGTACAGCAAAAACTTACGCCTATTTATTCATAGTGCGTGACAATGGCACGCAGAGTCAGGTGGGATAACGAGTGTTGGGTAATTACCGGACCAAAGCCGGATGGTGAACACCTAAAAGTAATGACTGCTCACTAAATACCATCTTAACATATTAGTGGAATGAAAACTAATGAATAAAAATGCTAGACTATTTGCGACAATGAATAGGATGTATATACTTCTAGTTGAAGCATTATTTTAGGGTGTCTCTTGGAAATAGAAATATTGTGGGTGCTGACGAGAATTGGTTTAAATTACAAGAAGAGTAAATAGTGGCGACACTAGAAGATCATTTGTACTAATAGGTCAACCTGATGAATAAAACCACATCACTACACTAGAAATAAACCACACGATTACTGTGAGTGGTCTGCTATGGGCTGAGAATGAGTGGTCTGCTATGGGCTGAGAATGAGTGGTCTGCTATGGGCTGAGAATGAGTGGTCTGCTATGGGCTGAGAATGAGTGGTCTGCTATGGGCTGAGAATGAGTGGTCTGCTATGGGCTGAGAATGAGTGGTCTGCTATGGCTGAGAATGAGTGGTCTGCTGTGGCTGAGAATGAGTGGTCTGCTATGGCTGAGAATGAGTGGTCTGCTGTGGCTGAGAATGAGTGGTCTGCTGTGGCTGAATATGCCATTAATATTTTATCCAAGGGACACTGAAATAATTTAAAGTGTTTCATTGTCCAATGTGTGGTTTCATTCACAGTCATCTTAGTTAAATTTGTAACATTTATAGAATATCAAGAGAAGAGTATCTACTAACAGAGGATAGTGTTCTACTTTGTGAAAGTTTGATTATCATTTTAATGAATAGCTAATATGAGTGATGTGCCCTAACCACTCAAACTCATAAACAAGAGTCTGCTCATTAAAATTATTTAGCTTTAACAACTAGCAAGTTGATTTCAATCACTCTAAATTAGCAATATAAGGTATGTACACACTAACTCAGTTGTGACCTACACCACCAACTCAGAGGCGAAACTCTGAGGACTTGAACCCACAATTTAGATCATACCTATAAGAATTTTTCTTATATGAATGAATATGAGGAAGAGTTCGACAGCTCAGACCTCAGCCCAATATGGCCTATAAAAGCCATAGTTAATCACATATTTGGTAAGAGCATAATTTGGATAGTCTAATCGCTTGAGAGGGGGGAGGAGACACGTCCCCCCTCTAAATCTCACCCCCCTCCCACCATATCCTCAACATGCAACCATCAGAGGGAGGCTCCTCCCCACCACCATAGTCTGAGGAGCCAGGCCCCTCCCATAACTCCGATGGCAATTGCCCCGACAGAGACTGGCCCGAGAAATAACCTTTTCCGCTGCTCCCACTTCTCGATGGTCTCTTTCTTCTCCTTCATGGCGGCAACTTTAGAGGCGATGGAAGAGTTCCTGTCTTTCTGTCTGCGACGCCTGATCTCAGTGGCCCTGAAAATAACAAACATTTTAGTAACTAAACACACTTGCCTTCACTACACTAAATAAACTATCACAACCTGTTTTTTAAATATAACTCTTTATGGATAAAATAGAAATCAATTTCCCTGAAGATGAGGAAATATTTCAAATAGATGTAGCTAATTCTAAAAAAAAACGAAAACATGAAATAGCTATAGATACGAGAGCTGGAGCAGGAAAAGTGGTAAAGTTCCCTTACAGAAGATAGTTGCAAAATTGCAGCATATGCATCTCTCATTAGTAATTAGTTGAGCTGGGACTTTTAGGACCTATAAAAAAGGCATTTTAGGACCTTAAAAAAGGCATTTTAGGACCTTAAAAAAGGCATTTAGGACCTTATAAAGGCATTGAACACGTTGACCGCGATGTGTACCAAATATGTACATAGAGAACTTTCACAACTGGCGATGTGTACATAAATGGTCACGCATCAAAAATAAATATAGCTTAAATTAGATGTATATCAGTTTATATTAGAAATTTTAAGGAATGGTGTACTTTGACAAGAAGGTTAATAACTAAAATGAATATAGATCGTGAAAAATATGTTTATTTATAACTATAACCGAAATTAATGTAATACATGTTTAAAACTATCGCCAGTAAAGCAAAAATGCTGGATCAGCAATTGCGGTCAACGTTTTAAGGACCTTAAAAAGGCGTTTTAAGGACCTTAAAAAAAGGCGTTTTAAGGACCTTAAAAAAGGTATATTAGGACCTTAAAAAAGGTATATTAGGACCTTAAAAAAGGTATATTAGGACCTTAAAAAAGGTATATTAGGACCTTAAAAAAGGTATATTAGGACCTTAAAAAAGGCATTTTAGGACCTTAATAAAGACATTTTAGACCCTTGATAAAGGCATTTTAGGCCCTTGATAAAGGCATTTTGGGCCCTTGATAAAGGCATTTTAGGCCCTCGATAAAGGCATTTTAGGCCCTTGATAAAGGCATTTTAGGCCCTTGATAAAGGCATTTTAGGCCCTTAGGACCTTGATAAAGGCACTTTAGGCCCTTAATAAAGACACTTTAGGACCTTAATAAAGGCACTTTAGTCCCTTAATAAAGACACTTTAGGCCCTTAATAAAGACACTTTAGGCCCTTAATAAAGACACTTTAGGCCCTTAATAAAGACATTTTAGGCCCTTAATAAAGACACTTTAGGCCCTTAATAAAGACACTTTAGGCCCTTAATAAAGACACTTTAGGACCTTAATAAAGGCACTTTAGGACCTTAATAAAGGCACTTTAGGATCTTAATAAAGGCACTTTAGGATCTTAATAAAGGCACTTTAGGATCTTAATAAAGGCACTTTAGGATATTAATAAAGGCACTTTAGAACCTTAATAAAGGCACTTTAGGATCTTAATAAAGGCACTTTAGGACCTTAATAAAGGCACTTTAGGACCTTAATAAAGGCACTTTAGGACCTTAATAAAGGCACTTTAGGACCTTAATAAAGGCACTTTAGGACCTTAATAAAGACATTTTAGGACTTTAATAAAGGCATTTTAGGACCAACAAAGGCATTTAAGGACTTTAAAAAAAGGCATTTTACGACTTATAGCTACATACTCTTTTAAGATTAATAAATAGGTACAGTAAAATTCCTGAGTTATGAAGTTTTTTTTTATGAATTATTAGAGTAATGAAGGACCTGAATCATGAAATGCTCCTGAGTTTTGAAGTAGTTTTCTTTGTGTAAATCATAGAAAGTGATTGTTCTTGAGGTATAACTATACCTTTTCCTAGTCAAGTTGGCAGAAGTGAATAATGAATTGGCAGAATTGAAAGTCATATTGCAGAAGTGACATGAAAAATGCAAGTACGACAAGCAATTACAATATAGAAGTTTTTTAATGAAATTACAACCTCAATCCAATAGTGGGTTTCGCAATCTTCTCCACCAGACACTACCATATTAAAGATAATACTCTATTATAGTATAATACATAATTATACGATAATACATTAATACTTTATTATAGGATAATACCCAATTATAGAATAATACCCAATTATAGAATAATACCCAATTATAGAATAATACTCTATTATAGGATAATACCCAATTATAGAATAATACTCTATTATAGGATAATACCCAATTATAGAATAATACTCTATTATAGGATAATACCTAATTATAGAATAATACTCTATTATAGGATAATACCCAATTAGCTATAGGATAATACTCAATCATAGAATACTACCTATAATTGTGTATTATCCGGTTGACGGACACTTGGCCGAGATATCTTTATTATGAAAGAATGGATAGTATTATTATTTAATATAATAAAAATAATAACTTTAAATAACATAATCTATACTATTATAAGAGCCGCGTCTGTCTGTCCGTCATATAGATAAACTATTCTAGAGAGAGGAAGTGTTGCAGGACGCTAAGGAAGACGGTGTAAAACCTTATTTTGTTTCAGTTATATCATTTCACCATTAAATTTTGTTTCAGTTATATCATTTCTCCATTAAACTGACGCTAGATTGCCAGTCAAGTGACCCAAAGATAAGGATTTTAGCGTCCCGCAAGACGCAATATTTGACACACCACTTGCTGTCCGTGTGTCACACTTTTATTAAGAAATACATTTTAAAAGGAAAAACAAATCAAATGTAGAGGTATCATGACTACGGGGCTACAATAATATTGACACTAATCATTTGAAAAAAATTAAATTTATATTTTTGCTTTTGAGACAATTCTTTTGTGTAATCAGAATATGTTTATCTATAATACATTCTTGCATTCGAAAATAATTTAGATTCAATAACAGGTAGCTACTGTACTATGTAGTAACCATTAATAACAATTTCAAAAGTATGAAGAGAAGGTCCCCCCCCCCCCTTTATATTTCCAATGAAAGCAATGATTAGGAAAGAATTTAAATTGTTGGGCAATATATGCTTGCAGTTTGTAAAATGGATATATATACATTTTGTACACATCAAGATTAATTTTCCTTGCCATAAAATAACATTAAATTTGATGGAAATAAAAAAAATTTAATGAGTAATTAACCGAAGGCTGCAGTTCGTAATATGGATACACATTATGTGGCTACATAGTAAAATTTAATTTCCTTTTTATAAAATAATTAACTTTTAATTCCGTGGAAATAAAAATTATAATCAAATTAAACGGAGGCTGCAGTTCGTAATATGGATTTACATTCAATAAAAGTTTTTCGGCTAAGTGTCCGTTCGGCTATATTTATGCCAAATCTATTTTCGGCCAAATGTCTTTCAGCCAAGTGTCATTCGGCCAAGTGTCCGCGCACGGTATTATCCTATAATAGAGTATTATATATGAAAATGTAAATCACGAAGGTGAAGATTTACTATATAGTTTAAGTTATCAATAAATTGGTTATATTGAGTATAAACTGTTTTCTGTATTGTTTGAGATTTAAATGTGTATTTTTTGTTAAAGATTTAAATCTAGGCATAAATGCGTACTACCAAGATATATATTAATTTTTGTACAATAATGAGTTGCTATATCGATTTCCCACAACATTTAACTAATATTTGTTTCATTACTCCAATTTTGTATAAAATTTAGTGCTCATCCTAATAAAAATAAAATTGGTCAAAGTTATCCCTCAATGACCAGAATTCTCTATGATTTTAATCATAGAAAACTACACTGCACACTAATTATGAAGTGGCTCTCAGTTATGAAGAAACCAATACTTCATAACTCAGGAGTTTCACTGTATTTACAACGAATAAATTAGCATTTTAGAATATAAAATAAACAGTTTTTAGTGAAAACAAATAAACAATTCATTGCTTAAAAATTCAATGAATCTAGTTTATAGTATATTTATTCAAATTTCAATCTAAAAGTAATATCAAAAAAGGTTAAGTAAATTGAAATTCATGAAATGAAACTAATTCCAAAATCAAATTCGAAATTTGTATTTACAGCAAACCCTCGTAATAGACAACCTCAGACTAAACAAACTGTATATTAGACTTGACCAATTAAGATATTTTGAAGCTGTTGTACAAGAAACTCCACGTACTAGACAGAGCACAATTTTTGTCACCCGAGTCCTGGCAGTTTTCAAGTGTAAATATTACAAATATTACTAGGTTCTAAATATATTTCTTTTCGAATAGTTTATTATGTTGATTATTCACTATATTTTATCCATGGCAGAGTCTGTGCTAAAATAATTGATACGAAGAATCATAGAAAACTAGATACAGTGGTGACTATGCTAATTCTTGAAATGATAGGAATAGTTTATTTATATAATAATTCAGACAGATTTTAATTGATTATAACGCTCTATACCGACTTACCAAATTATTTAATAATATAAAAAACCCAGAATAAGACTTCGCATCATTTTAGGAGTTTACGATATTTTAGGACTTTATGGCATTTGTCCGGGCTCTAGTAATTAGTTAGGTAGCTACTCACATCTGAGCTGCGAGTTGTTCCGGAGTTGTGGCAGGAGCTCCATTCTCCTCCAGTTTCTCAGGTACATCATCACTGTTGGTGCTGTGGTTCCTCCTAGACGGCGGAGGGGGAGGAGTGGCTTCACTCTCCTCGGGGGAGAGGGGAGTGGGGGGAAGATCTTTGTTGCTGTTAGGTAGAGAATCTGCAAAAGGAGAGGAATAATTGCATACAAAGAAATCAGAAAAAAAAATTTGAACAGAATAATATGATGACATCTAAAAGCAAACCAGTGATAGGTATTAACCATGCTTTACGTGCATTATCATTTCTACAGTCTGCAGTTTGAACATAAATATTAGCAACATAACATGAACAGATTATAGTGTGTGCACACTAAAACCAGCTCATGGTGTGCACTGTAACCACGAGGGCTTGACTGAACACCAATAACAATAATTAGGTACAGTAATCGATATACGTTAGTCATATAATGTCTATTGATGAGGGTCACCATACTCTGAAAGTGTTTAGAAATTCGCCTATTTAGACCCATAGTAATAGCCACTTCCTGAGTACGGTGATGCTAAATAAGTGTCTGATCACTGCACTGCCCCACTATGAAGAATAATCAAACATTAGATTTTTCTAACCATGCAGAATCTGAGCGCCAAGATCCACTGGGTTGCTCTGACTCTCCTCCTCCTCCTCACTGCTGTCTCCTCCCTGGAGTTGCTCCTCCAGCATGGAGGTGGTGAGGGAGGCAGTGCGAGGAGGGGGTCTAGGAGGAGCCTCCTCCGTCTCTTCAGTCTCAGAGGAGGAGCTGGACTCTGTACCATTATCATTCTGTGGAGGAGCACACAGGAAAACATTAGATAGGAACTGTGTCAAAAAAAGTTCTAATCAAATGTTT
The DNA here is from genome assembly GCA_947561585.1 of Caprella mutica. Lineage (NCBI taxonomy): Eukaryota > Metazoa > Arthropoda > Malacostraca > Amphipoda > Caprellidae > Caprella > Caprella mutica. The sequence continues at coordinate 60,917 of CANNZV010001989.1, forward strand.
GAAATATTTACTGTAAAATAATAAAATTCTTTGTGGGCGACCATTATATTCTATAAAAAGAATATATTTTATGAAATAAAAAATTATTGATATCAATCATAGCTGTAACTACATCTTGAAATATTAGTATGAAATAGCTATATGAAGAATAAACTATAAATTTTATCAGATAATTTTGCTACTAATACCAATTTTTCACAATAGCTACTAGAAAATTTGATATAAATTATACTTTGATTTCCACAAAATAGAATTTTTTCGAGTCTTAACTGCACCTTTCGTTCAATAAGTTGCAAAACTCGACTAACAGCTATATGCAATTTATGCATTGCTAAGAAGGAATGAAATTGCACAGAAAAGTGGCTAGAGTTATTTATAGATATTAGTCTTTTTTTGAAAGTATTTAACATTGGAGTGGCAAAGGATCTATCATCTACCACTCACAATGTTAGATAGTTTCTTTACCTTATTTGCCATAGCTACAATTTAGATTGATATAACATCTAGTACAGTGTTTCTTAAACTTTGGTTAGTTTCTTCAAATGTACCCCACTTTTAACCCTTTATGAACTGAGGGGATATATATGTCCCACCTTTCAAATGATGTAACTATTTGGCTTATTTTTAATGAGATGTTTTCTTTAGTGAGCGGATAAACACATGTGTACTCTTTCATATATTAGAGCACATGTGTACTCTTTCATATATTAGAGCACATGTGTACTCTTTCATATATTAGAGCACATGTGTGCTCTTTCATATATTAGAGCACATGTGTACTCTTTCATATATTAGAGCACATGTGTACTCTTTCATATATTAGAGCACATGTGTACTCTTTCATATATTAGAGCACATGTGTACTCTTTCATATATTAGAGCACATGTGTACTCTTTCATATATTAGAGCACATGTGTACTCTTTCATATATTAGAGCACATGTGTACTCTTTCATATATTAGAGCACATGTGTACTCTTTCATATATTAGAGCACATGTGTACTCTTTCATATATTAGAGCACATGTGTACTCTTTCATATATTAGAGCACATGTGTACTCTTTCATATATTAGAGCACATGTGTACTCTTTCATATATTAGAGCACATGTGTACTCTTTCATATATTAGAGCACATGTGTACTCTTTCATATATTAGAGCACATGTGTACTCTTTCATATATTAGAGCACATGTGTACTCTTTCATATATTAGAGCACATGTGTACTCTTTCATATAACAGAGCACATGTATACTCTTTCATATAACAGAGCACATGTGTACTCTTTCATATATTAGAGCACATGTGTACTCTTTCATATATTAGAGCACATGTGTACTCTTTCATATATTAGAGCACATGTGTACTCTTTCATATATTAGAGCACATGTGTACTCTTTCATATATTAGAGCACATGTGTACTCTTTCATATATTAGAGCACATGTGTACTCTTTCATATATTAGAGCACATGTGTACTCTTTCATATATTAGAGCACATGTGTACTCTTTCATATATTAGAGCACATGTGTACTCTTTCATATATTAGAGCACATGTGTACTCTTTCATATATTAGAGCACATGTGTACTCTTTCATATAACAGAGCACATGTATACTCTTTCATATATTAGAGCACATGTGTACTCTTTCATATATTAGAGCACATGTGTAGTCTTTCATATATTAGAGCACATGTGTACTCTTTCATATATTAGAGCACATGTGTACTCTTTCATATATTAGAGCACATGTGTACTCTTTCATATATTAGAGCACATGTGTACTCTTTCATATATCAGAGCACATGTGTACTCTTTCATATAACAGAGCACATGTGTACTCTTTCATATAACAGAGCACATGTGTAATCTTTCATATAACAGAGCACATGTGTACTCTTTCATATAACAGAGCACATGTGTACTCTTTCATATAACAGAGCACATGTGTACTCTTTCATATAACAGAGCACATGTGTACTCTTTCATATAACAGAGCACATGTGTACTCTTTCATATAACAGAACACATGTGTACTCTTTCATATAACAGAGCACATGTGTACTCTTTCATATAACAGAGCACATGTGTACTCTTTCATATAACAGAGCACATGTGTACTCTTTCATATATTAGAGCACATGTGAAGTCTTTCATATATTAGAGCACATGTGTACTCTTTCATATAACAGAGCAAATGTGTATGCTAGCTAGACACAATTATGAATTTTTAAAGAAAAAAGATTTTATTTATATTCGTAATGTGCCTTACAAGAATATCATAAAAATTCTCGTTTTTTCAATGCCCAAAATAATTTAGGGTATAAATGGTTGAATAATTTCATTACTATAACTAGGAAGTTCCTTGGAAAGTGAAAGGATAAATAATAGCTACTGTTAATGTAATAAATAATACTAAGTGACTATACTTCAATAAAATGAGAACTGAAAATAATGCAGGAAAGTGAGTAGCGAAACCAGCTAATATAAAATTTAAAAAAACTACAATTACTCAGCTACCCAATCAAATATTAACATTGCAATGCATAGGGTTATTTTGGCAGAGTTTAAGAAACACTGGTCTAGATTGTGGTTAGACTTGCCTTTGTCTGAAGAGCAGAGACAGTAGGTAGTGTGTGTACATGCATGCCATTCTCCACCTTAGGGACAATAAGTAAGAGGCTAAGTGAAACGTGCAGGTGCTAAGGCAGTCACTAGCTACACAGTTACAAATAAATAGGCACTAGCTACAGGGTGACTAAGAATGAAGCTTGCTTTCAGTTGTACGGCAACGTCCCAGTATTCAGACACTCCCAGTGCTGGCAAAGTGGGTATTATCAAATAAGGATGGGACGAAGTATCGGCAATTTTTCTGGTATCGGTATTGGTATCAGCATTTTTTCTGGTATCAGTAAAGGCAAAAAGTGCCAATACTTTGCCTATGCCAATAGTAGCTATTTAAAAAAAAATAATATGATTTATTGTCTGTTATTCATCTTTTACTGTGAAATTCTTTAATTCAAATTGATGTAACAATGATTTCATATTGATAAGTAGCTAATCCTAATTTTCAAAATTTAAAATGATTTATCTCATTTAAATAGTCAAAGTATCAGTATAGGCATCAGTATCGGTGAAATTCTAGGTAGCTATCGGTGAAAACCTAGGTATCGGAAGTGCAGTGGTATCAATGAAAAATTGAGGTATCTGAAGATTTTGGTATCGTCCCATGCCTATTATCAAAGGCCAGGAACCAATCTAACATTCAGAAAGTTTAATTGACCTCTTTTAACACACACTTTAAGAGTACTAAAGCTGTCTGAACACCAACATTCTCGTAGTATACAAATAGTTATTTATTATTTATTAATTACAGCTATTTACTGTAATTATTCAGTTTCTTTTGAATCACCCTTTATTTTCATTCAGACAATTAATTAGAAAATGAACTAAATACGTCTATATAGCTAATTCCACCTTTGGGGATGCATAATTTAAGCCTCTTTTTACACAGATAAAAAATTTCACATCACTGTAGCTCATGTCAAATGAAGTATTAAATGATTTGAAAAAGTTTTGTAATTTGAAATGCTGGCAACATGTTAATGCAACAACTGTAGTAGCTACGAGTGTAGTGAATGTGCCTGCATTTTGATACAGAGAGAGTAAGCAAGCAGGCCTATTGTGCATATAATTATATAATTTCTACTAAAATTATATTGAGTATTTAAGTTAAAAATAAAATGTTTAGCTAGTTATAAAAACTATTTGATGGGACATTCTTTCTGGTTCAACCAGTAGCTACATTAATTTAATGAACACTGATAAAAGTTCAATGTATGTAATTTTACACACACTTCTGCTAGAATGAAGCGATTCAATTAATTAATACAGTTTATGTCAGAATAAATTCACATCCATGCTCATTTGAATGGTTATCTACTAGCTATATCTTTTCCAAAGCAGTAATAACACTAACTCATCTTTTGCGTTAAGTTTTTAGTATTTAAACTCCCAAGAGAAATAAAGTAGCTAAATTAAGTAGTGCTCTCTGTCTAAAAGAGTTAAAACCATTTTCCGACTTATACGAAACTTTCGATTTAAAAGTTATTTGGAAATGGTCAAGAATTCCAGAATATCTTACGCAGAATAGTTCTAAGGAATGTATGCATTTTCTGATATTAAGTTACTATAACTGATAAAATGTAGTTAGTTGATATGGTAAATATTATTTTGCAAACTAACCTCCTATTGAACATTAAAGCCTTCTCACTTATTTATTTATAATTACACCACTGCATCAAGAGACACTCGACAATTATCTACAGCTAGCTACTAACAGCATAACTTGATTCAGAGTTAGTTAACCAAGTCTTTTAATTCTATAAAATGAATGCATGTAGCTAATTACTAAATAGGGCAAAAAGAAATGAAAGTAATCTAGAAAATGCCTCTTGACTAGTTTGTTCTTTAGGACAGTATTTTTCCATTGTTTATATTTCAATAAAAGTCTTCAATTTCAGGGAGAGGATGCAAGATAGCAAGGGGCATTTCAAAATTACTCAAAAAGGGAAAATAAAAAATAAATTAAAGGTTTAATTTATTAAAAATAAAAGACTTTTATCAAAATATAAACAGAAAAAGATAAAAAAAACTGTGGTGGTATAAAAGAAAACAAAATTAATCTACTGTAAGGTGAATAAAATTAGCCCAAAACGAACTAACTAACCAACTTCTAATGTGGAAATACATGGAACAACATGAAAACTACCAGAGAACAACCACACACACTCACCAAATCCACCACACAGACCAACTCAGCAAATCCACCACACAGACCGACTCACCAATTCCACCACACAGACCGACTCACCAATTCCACCACACACACCGACTCACCAATTCCACCACACACACCGACTCACCAAATCAACCACACACACCGACTCACCAAATCAACCACACACACTCACCAAATCCCCCACACACACTCACTCACTCACCAATTCCAACACACCTACTCACCAAATCCACCACACATCAAACCATATGTTCTTATCACACTGATTTCGTTCTTTTTAGCTACCCCTAGCGACAATTACTAAAGTGTTAACTTCCTCATTATGACTAATTAATACTATAGGAAGTAGCTAGTAGATTTAAGAACACTATAATACTGAGGTTAGTTACCATCGCAACTACTGTAGAGAACCAATCAGATCAGACAAGGTAAAAAGAAATTAAGAACAAATTAAACCTGCTAAGCGTCGAAAAACTCTCATTTCAAAAAATCCAATAATAGCTATTCAATAGTTACAGAATTCATGGATGATTTGATTAGATATTTTATTCTATATCTAATCATTCTGCACAGCTATTTCCAGCAGTGAATACGGATGCCATTCTAGGAAGCGATGCATAGTTTGCTACTGAAAATATTTTTCTTTCACTTTTTTTGTAGCTAAATGAAGTAGCTAATTTACAATGTGGAATGGACATTTATTAAGCTATCATACATTCTTCAATAGCAGACCGGAAACAAGATTCAACCTATAATAGAATATAGCTAGCTAATTTTACCTTCACTACTTAAATATTACATTTTTTAAATCTTTGCTCAACCTTTCTCGGAATTTATTCATATGGCTAAATAGCGTGATGAAATGGGTCAATTTTACTTTTCTTTAATATGTACCTTTATGAAGAGTATTTTTTAAATTTGTATTATGAAATAGATACAAAACAATAGCGCAAACGTTATTCACAGAATGTCGGACTATAAGATTGGTTGCACTCGATTCATGTAGATGTTCTGAGACAGTAAACAGCAGGAAAATTATAGCTATATTAGGAACAATTCAATTTCCAAATCAGTAATAGCAACATTGAGTTAAGGTTAGCTATGGTTATCACCATAGAGCATTGCTATCATCTAAAGAAGTTGCAAGAGTATTAACAGTTTGGGAGGTTAAGGCAACGTAAGAGCCTCATAACCACTAGCTATTTATCATCATTATACAGTACTAACAGTACCTAGAGTATTAAAACTAAAGCGTTCTTAAGACAATTAAATAGGTACTAACAGCCTTCTTTACGACATTTAGAAAATAAGAGATTCAAATTATATCATTCACATGGAATAAATAAATTGATGAAAGAGAAACGAAGAAATAACTACATCTATCTAGCACGTAAATCACACCAACCTAGACACGCATTATCCACTACACTAGTGACATCTAACTTATACTAATTCATTTGACAAATATCTTAGGTTTTCTCAATGGTACTATAAAATAATCTCTCTTGGCATCATTAACAACTATCATATTTTGATTTCAGTGCTAACTAACTACACGCAAATTCTAACTATCAAGACAAGGCAAATGGTATATCAACATATGTGAAAGTAATCTGCAACAATTCTTGGGGAGCATCGCAATACTCGAAACGTGGGTGTTTTTATAGGTCATGAACCAATGAAACATTCAAAATTTTCAGATTGGCTTATCATAGTAATAGCATAATTACACCCACTATCCGAATGCGGTGACGTTTGCTTAGTTGCTTCTTAACTAAATAGTTAGAATAAATAGTAAGCTGCTGCTGCTACTACAGCTCCCTTAACTACCTAGGTCTGAAGAATGAATAAAAACTAAACTCCTTAGTAGTAAATTTTTCTACTTGTTTTTAATGAACATAGGTTGAATTAGGAAATAACTACTCTAACATCCCCAAATATTACAGTAATAGATAGTGCTACTACTCTCAATCCTTAATAACTGAATATTGCACATTCACTCCAACAACACAAAACAAAAATCCCAGACAGAATCAAGCCATCTAATTACAATCAGAGTGTTCCAGCCACAACTCTAGGATCAATGAACTCCGTGAGTTTGATTTGCAAGCCTGTAAAAACACAACCCCACTTATCAGTGTAACTTACAAGGCTATTATCAGCTAGCTGCTTCTGGAGCCTCTGCCTTGCACCGTGTACTATTGCTTGATAGGAGAACTTTAGCTGCTCCCAAGTCTGTATGAGACCCATACGGTAACGTCTCATGTCGAGCAGCACCTCTAGCACTGTACCTACGTTACTACTGCACAGGCCACGGTCCAACTGAAACACGGGGAAGGAAAAGTAAGTGATGGCAGAGAGCGGCAAAAATATTGCATCAGTAATCTAATTCTATCTCAATTCATGATTCATTTATTGAGAGATAGCTACACGGAAAGTTTGGGTTGTTAAAATATACAAAAAATATTCCACACAGTATGAATAAAAAAACATAACTATACCTATCCAAGTTGTATAAGTAGTCACCCACACACTTAGTATTTGTTTATATTCATATTGTTGTCTTTAGCTGATGTGTTTAAACACCTCAGCATAATTGTCTTATGATAAGATTTCATGGTTCTAGCTATGTCACTATATGAAGCTTGTTATAAACAATCTAGAGCCAGTTGTCTGCAGAGAACCGCAGAGGGTTCTCCTATATTAATCACTTATACTTATAAACTTGTAAAAACCACTGTTCATTTAACCTATGTTTTATCATCCAATGTTAAAATTAACACCCAATTGACAATCTTGATTGCATCATTTTAAAAATTCCAGATTTTATGAAGTTACACAGTAGCTATATCTGCTCGACTTGATCTAATGGCAGAGGTGGGCTCAGCCCCACTACTTGTAGCGCACGCTACAAGCGACACTTCTTGTGCTAATGTAGCGGTAGCGCCACACTTTTTTTCAGAAGCACTAGAGGTCTTTTTCGCTACAGTGCTGCGGCTTTATTTAAAATTAAAAATGTTAGGTGATCTGAGGAGTCTAGATAAAGGTCTATACAAGTGCGCACCCCTAGATAGCTAATCAGTTGTAAGTGATATTCAGACATATCCGCGCCGTGCGATCAACGGATATTCAAACAATGGTTCATAGTACGATCATAATAATGATACGCAAAGTGAACATATGATAGCTATTAAGACAAAACCGCCTAATACGATCAACTTACGCTTTTATGCAGATGTGTTTATTGCAATTAAATGGGCTTAACTCAATGGTTTTTCTTGAAATTTAATCAACTACATAGCAAGTAACTTTAACATAAGAGGCAATTAGTTTCAGTATTCTACAGTGGGTGGTTTTTCCACACAGACTCTTAAAATCTGTATCACTAGTTTCCAATGGTTACCTCTTGATCAAGGAAAGTTATATCTCGTTGCTATTTTGTATTTGTTCCTATCCTTGCGTGTAATCTTTTTCCAGGGGATCAACAACTAATTTCAACACTGTATGTGGCCGTTAATACAATAAATACAATTTTACATCATATACTTTTTTTAGAGTAGCGCCACTGCTTTTCAAAGAAGCGCCTCCAACCTCTGTCTAATGGTAATTTGATTGCTCACCATAAGCAGCAGAGAGTCCACTAGACAGAAGGTACCAGACCTGCCAATACCAGCAGAGCAGTGCACCACTGGGGGTCCCACCGACGGCTCCAAACAGCCACTCTTAATCACAACATTGAGGAACTTGCTAAACGCTTCAGGAGAGACTGGCACTCCAAAGTCAGGCCATGTGGTGTAGTGAAAGTGAAGCACTTCCCTGCTCTCCCCTGATGACATTTCTGTTAATCTGTTTGATACGCTTTCGTTACTATTATTTGAAAACTTTCATCACATTTATATAAATTAATCAACAAAATACACATATTAGTTAACAGAAAAAGCTCAGCTATTGTATTGTACATTATCTAACTGAGAAAATGAGTTAACTTGCCTGAATGTCCTATAAATATAGTGATGGTGTTTTGATTCTGAAACTAAATCAACTTTCAAATCAACACTAGGGAATTCAACAGTATCTTGACCATTGTTTTCAGAACCCAAAGGCCAGTAGGGATGACATTTTAACTGGAAAATAAGATCCAAATAACTGGTTAGAGCTCCATTTTTCACAAGGCTGTTTTTCGAAGTAATTTTAGCATTACAACAAAGCATTCTCCATATTTATTGAGAATATAGATCTCTGCTTTGATATTCTCTCTAGCTTTGAAATCACTAGATATGGTTAATAAGCCTTACAAACTTAGTTGTGGAGAGAGAAAAAAAGAAAATATAGGAGACATGGGTATAAAATATAGTGATATTTTATTCTCTCTAATTTTTCTGATAATCATTTGTATTTAGCAATTTGAAAAAAATCAATATGAACAAGTCATTGAGTTTGATGCTGTTGCCTCAAACTCACCATATTCTTCTCAATTATTTTATTGAGCATTACTATTCCTTTACATTGCTGCTGCCAAACCATTAGCCAGAAGTGAGGGGTTGTGGAGGCCAGAGGACCCTGAGTCAGGATGTACTGCCGATTGATGCTCTCCATCTGAAGCAAAATAACACAATACAGAGAAAATAAAATGGATTTTAAAATTATTTAAATTCTTACAACACACAGTCAGCTACAAAAGCTAGTTAGTTATGTTGAATGAAATTACAGGCAGGACTTGCTTAAAGTACACCTCACTTTAATAAAAGTGGTACTTATTTGAGTCATGTCTCTAAATAAGTACCGTTCGTAGACATAGAAAACTGAGACAATTTTTTGTGATTAATTCATGGTAACTATCAAAAACATCAAAATTATAATCCATATGAGGTTATTAGAAGAAATTGGTTCAGAAATTCAACATGTCCCATTTTAGGGTAAGTTCCGTGTTATTGCACAGTTCCATATTTTCGAACACGTAAAAATCTCTATATATTAATTAATATTTAACTTTTATTTCAATTGGTATTCATGATACCAATTTGAATTGAAGCTGAACAATAACAATAATTATTATATTTACTTTTCGGAAGTGTCCGAAAATGTAGAACGTAGCTATACCAATAACTTTAAACTTAGTACCCTTCTTCCAAAAATATTTCAAAGAGCATAAAATTGCTGTTTGTTCAATGTAACACAATAATTATAGAAATCTAAATATCTATTAAGGGGACCATCCCCGAAGAAATATCAACATTTTATCTTTATTTTTTTATTGTGTAAATAGTTGCTTTATAACCTTCTTATAGTGTGTGCAAAATACCAGACGTATCGTATAACTCTAACCCCCCTGGGGAGAGGGAGAAAGGGAAAAGTGGGCTGGGGGGTAGGGAGTCAATATGTACTCTAAAAACCATCTCTCAGCCAATTATAATTCGTAATAATTAATTATATCGCTATTTCTGGTATCTCACATACCAGTGTAGCACGCGCACACCAATGAATGCAAAAAAGATGTCTCAGTAGTCCATAAACCTTCGAAGTGGATGGACGCTGCGTGTCAGATCATCAAACTTTGAAAGGAAATTCCTACTAATTCTTACTTCTACAAATCTAGCAATTCAAACCTCATTTTCTGGTTTTTGGTTGAAGCTAGAGCATTGCGGTTTTTTGCATTCGATACTCCATAATGATATCTACAATATGATGCTCTTCGATTTTTGATTTTCGAATTTGTTGTACAAAATTTTTTCCCAAAATTTTGGATTACTTTTTATGAGGTTTTTGAAAATGGTTCGAAATTCGAATAACTCGTTTTCTATGGGTCTAATCGAAAAAATGTCATGAACAAAAACGATAGATAATTCAATTTTATATATACATACAAAGTTTCAGAACCATAACTTCAATAATAAATTTTTTTTCGAAATTTTGAGGACGGTCCCCTTAATTACTCGCCTATACTGAGTGAGAGTTAAGCTATGGTAAGATTTTAACACCTTTAAAAAATTCACTATTTTAGACTTTAATCACAGTCACTAACACCGTTTGACAAGAGGCTTATATAGTATTTTAACCACAGTTTATAGAATAGGGACTATAAACTGTGACTCTAATTCTAAAACAAATTTCCTATCATTATAAAGGCTGCTTCACACATCACCGTGATCCATCTGGGACTGTCACCGGTCAGTGATTTACCTTACTGTAATGCTGTCATGTTATGTTATCTAGGATTTTGTTTTTAATTGAGCTATCCTTTCTTGTTTTGTTCTGTGAGTAGTTTTCTTTTTCTTGTAGTATAATATTTTTCTATAATTTTTCTGTAATGCTTTAGCTTGAATATTTTTTTTTTAACTTTTACTTTTTTTTTGCCAGAAAAGTTTTCCTTTTCCTACAAGGGAAAACTTCATATTGGGTTGAATATATTTTTAAATTTGTATGATGTGTAACGATTGTAAATAATTTTATTCAATAAAGATTATTATTTATTTTTATTACCGAGGAGAGCCGGTACTGTGTGAATGTATCCGTTGAAATTGAAGTAAAGATATATTTTTTCACTGATGCCGAATCACTGAGAGGAGAGTGACAGACGGATCATGGTGATGTGGGAAGCAGCCTTAACTCATAGAAAATTGTTACTATACCTCGCTTTAGTTACCCTTTGGTAATTAAACTGAATTGTGATTTGGTAACTAAAGCTGGGGATGCCTGTATATGAAACATCAAATAAAATTTAATTGGTTTAAAGCTCTTCAATATTCAGCTAGCTACTAAATACAATTTGAAATGATATTCATTTTCTTTTGGTAATCATAAATAGATTAAAGATTGCTAGTTAGCTAACTGTTTTTGTAGTCGTGAATACAAGATACAATTGATTAGAGTAAGTTGCAAGTTATCTAACAGTTCCACATTCTGGATCATATATAAAAAGTAGCTAGCTATAATATTTTAAAAGTTGTAACTAGCTACAGGGTCTTTCAGTGAAATTGTCAAATATTGAATGGCTGATTGACTCACTTAATGATGAGAAAATTATATTTACCATATCACGTTGTGAAGGATGTAAAATGCAATTAATGAGCATGTAGAATTAATTCGATTTTCTTATAACATATGTTGAAAATGACCTCCATTATATTCAAGACAAAGTTGCTCTAATCGACTTAATATTAACTGCCCTTCTGACAATCAGATGGAGGGTTGTTGCATGTAGCTATCTTTGATAATTCACGCAAATTTTGCATAATTTCAGGATGCTGCTTCCTGACCACCAAAACCAAAAGTCAAGTAAATTCACATCTGGACTGCAACTTGGCCAAGCAAAGGCAGCTAGCTCTCCTTGAAATTTGGTTCGTAACATTTCAATGTTTGCCCTCATGCAGTGGGGAGTTGCTACATATTGTTGGACACATTGTTACGTGGAACATTTACTTCTTTCAAGAAATTTTCTTCTAATTTCAATTGCTGAAGAGTTTCCATAGTTCAGAATTATCCATTTAACTGAATGGTGATTTTGTTATGCTGCCATTTTTGATTTGAATTCAGTCATAGGGTTTCACAAAAAAGCTAGTCTAGCAGCGATATCAGGATGGTCTACGTGCATATTTTGTTTCAGTGCCCAGAGTGACATAATGCAAGGAGATGCGTCATAGCTCGCTCTCTGGTGTAATTGATTTACGAGGTTTTTACTACTCTCTCTTTGACATCTATCTCTATTCACAAGTATACCAATATGAAATACCAACATGGCCTGGTACAATGAATGTTATCAAATTCATTTAAAGAAGTTAACACTTGAATCGCAAGATGATATTGGCCATTCCATATTCGACACAAAATTGACAGTTTCCCTGAAAGATTTTTGAGGCTTGTTAACACATGTCAGGTTTCTGTCTGGTCAGTCTTATTTTAGCACAGAGAGGAGCCAGTATTATGTAAATGTGTATGTTGAAATTTTGAAGAAACAATACATTCTTTCACTGGCGAATCGGACACATCACGGACGGAAAACTGATGTGTGTGAACAAGCCTTTAACCCTTTCGAGTCGGCTTTCGCGAATTTGATTTACAGTTCCAAAAACTTGTATATATTGTAGAGGCCTGACCTGTAATCATTTATAATAATATGTAACCTGAAAAAGAAATAGTCATTATATTGTTGTGTCACTTGGTAGGTGACACAACTTGTAGGTAGCTACTTAAACTAGTTAAGATTAATTACATAGTTAAGTTCATAGAAAGTATCATGCATACATGTCAGTACATATTTACCTGTCATGCAGTGAAGACATGTGTTAGTTAGGTGCCCTGTGCTTGTGAAGTGTTATTGTCTTGTTTTAGTAAAATATTACTTATTTCATATGTTTCAGATATAGAACATTGTGACAATTTGAAAAGTGTTAAAGATTGAGATATATTCAAGATGAAGTCATGAGTAACCAGGGTAGGTTATTAACTGTATATTTATGTTAGTATAATGTGTGTGTTTAAATAATAGATTAGTAATGTTAGCTTTTTTTATATCTTTACAGACCTGGTTTGTCTGACAGCTGGTCTAATTTATATGATCAAGTCTAGTATTATACATATACCCATCAGAATCTACTTCATTAAAGCCCCATGCACCTAAGTTGTGAAACCTATTACCAAGTACGATTAGTCAAGTGTTGTGGGACACGGCCCCCAACAATATAATCATTGGACATGTATAAATGGAACTTAGCTAATTGAAAAATTAGTGAAATTACATATAATTGTAGAATTTTAGCTATGGGATACTGGTGTCATGCCGATTCTTGTCGATACCAATACTTGCAGTTTATTAAAGTTAATATTCATAAAACTCATTGATACTTAATGAGTTATAAAGTATAAATTATTCTTGTAAGTTTAATAAAGTTCTAACCCAAAACTAACACAGAAATGCTCTTTCAATGTAGTATAACATGAAGTGATTTATACATATTTCACATTAATTGAAAAACATTGGCATTAAATAGATAACTTTTCTGATGTGTGTTATCATCAATAGGTTCAAAAATGGTCAACAGTAGCTGAATAATTCTTATCTTGAATTTATAGTCGGACTCAAAAACCTATTGGTAGATTCCGTATATATTTTATTAATAATTTCATGCCTGTCATATTAAATAAATAAGAATTATACTTAGAACTCTAGTAAGTAGTTGATCAATTAATGGATTGGTAAAAATGATAATGAACTTTTAAAATTATTTATTTCATTTATGGCTATAGAATATTAGAAATTTAATAAAGAAAATTTATGAAATGAATAAAATTTAAATAATCATACAAGTACTGGCCGATACTTTTCAATATATGTCGATACCGATACTTCGTCCCATCCCTAGTAGTAATGCGAGTGAACCAAAAACATCAAAGCCTATTATAATTCAAATTATCAATTGGCAACAGAAACTCACTTTGACCAGAGAAGCATTGATATAATCTGTAGTAGAGTGTTGTAAAATAATTCTGGAGTGGTCATAGGGCAAGACATCTCTATACCTATTCAATGGTCTGTTGGCAGCAGTGCGTGCAACAGTTAGAGGGAAATCATAACTGCCATCTGTTCGGATTTTCTGAAAAAGACCAAATATAGTTAATAAAAAAAGATACCATAATGTCTGTATAAAGAGGTTACTTTTAAATTACTTCAATAAATAACATTTTATGTACCATGACTGTACACATTGAAACATTCTCAATAGCTATCATGTTACTATCTGCTTTTAAGAAATAAAGTAGCTATCAATGGCATTTTTTTTATTTTGATACTAATAGTAAGAGATCAAAAGAATAATTGGGATTTTATTGTTGTCTCTCAAGTATTCCCTGTACAAAATTTTGCCAAAGTTTCCTTTGAATGCATCTCACCACATTATATTTAGTGCTCCCTTAATGACATCTATGATCTATTTTGAACCATATAATTGCAAATGGAGATAAATGTCCAATCTTCTGTGCTATAATTCAATTTTGCCAGAATGCAGAACCTGGTTAAGTGTTCACAAATAAATCTTTATTTTGGCATTTGTTCTCAGTAAAAATACATGTAAATAACTAAATATAGGAGGAAATTGGAGAATGTTCACTCAGCAAATGTTAAAAATATTCCATATTTTGCAGACTGACAGTTTTATTTGAGTAATTTAGCTTCTTTTTGAGATAACTGCAGAGTTTATGAACCATGCTATTTTACTTGGGCAGACTGGTATGTATCTAAAAGCTGAATTGCACCACGCAAAACATTCAATCAGATACACAATACACCACCCCATTGTTTTAGACAAATAGTGTATTTGTCCCCTTGCCCTCCCTGTAGGACACACTCTCCTTCCCCACCTGAATTTCTCACCAATGGGGAAAAGGAGGGTACTGTTTCAAAAGAGAATGGCGGCATCCATTCCCAATACCCATTGGGGCAAGATATATGAACATGTTGAATTTTAAAACAAAGTACACAATATAAATATGTAACTAGCTAATTGAATACATTTATGATAAATGGATATAGATAGAAATAGTTACACTAGTATCTGTGATTGAAACATTATTTCATTTAAAAAAATAAAAACTAATCCAGGAGACAAAGTATAAAATAAATTAGACTATAAACTCCTTTTTAAATTAAAAAAAAAAATACACAATACGGTGATCCAGCTTAAAAATTAAGTCTTTACTTGCCAATATACAGGGTGGCGCAAAAATAAGGAAACCCATTTCAAACTAGTGTATTTTACAAACTATCAAACCTAGAAATTTTCTAAAAACACATTCTTGTTCATTTACTTTTTCTGCATCTATCTCGATAACCTGTTAGGAATTACGGCAAAAATTAAACCTCCTACAGCGAATTAAAAAAGGTAACTAAAAAGGGCTTGCACAAGGACGAAAACCATTAAAAAGTTTATAAAAGGAATAATTTATTTCCACATGGTAGTAGTAAAAATTAAATCCTACAATTTTTCATTCAATTAACGTTTTTGTTATCGACTTTTTCATTCATGGAAATACATCTTCATCACCAATCACGATATCTTCTACAAAATGTAAATTTCTTTGCAGAAATCATTTTGCAAACTATAGACGGTGCGGTAAATCAGTTCTAAGAGGTTGAGCCTTGCATGCTTCTTCAAAGGATGATATTTCAAAACGTGTATAAAAATTCGGTGAAATGTCTCCTTAAAGATTTAAATGATATCTAATCCTTATCTTCTGATTTATATTTTTGTATTCTCAATAAGCTGATCAAGAAAAAGATTAATGTTTTCATTCTTTTCTCATGCGACATGATCACTTTTTGTTCAAATTTAAGGTGGTTTCTTCAGTTTTGAACTTATTACCATTTGTCAATACGGTTTAAAAGTTGGTGGAATTTTTTCCGAAAGCGTTGTTCAAAATCAGATTGAACCGGTTCAAAGTTTCCAGTGTTCAAAAATTTTGTCACAACAAAAACTCTTTGTTCTTTTGCAAGCTGCATTTTGAGAGTTTCGAATAGGAGATAAAAATTAACGGCGATATTATATTATACAGATTTCAATTTCATCTTCAAAAACCAACTTTCAAATAGTAATAATTTTTTATTTTCTCTTAGTTTTTTAAAAAAAACGGTAGACTTTATAGTTTTTACATCCATTTCAAATAAATTATACCTCATATGATATTTTTTTCGTATATTTCGTCATCATGCAAGCCCTTTTTAGTTACCTTTTTTTAATTAGATGCAAGATGTTTAATTTTCGTAGTCATTCTTAACAGATTATCAAGATAGAAGCAAAAAATGTAAATGAATAAGACTGTGTTTAGAAAATTTATAGGTTTGATAGTTTGTAAAATAAACTAGTTTGAAAATGAGTCCTTTTTTTGCGCCACCCTGTATAGGCGAGTTTGTAATTTCAAATTTGAACCTTTATATTGCAAATGGAGAGAAACATCTAATTTTCCCCTATGCCACGCTATTTGTCTGTATTTGAGTTTATGAACTACACAATTTTACTTAGACGAAGATGAAATTTGAATGAAGATTTATGATATAGCTATGGAGTAAATTTGATAATTGCTGTATCAAATATAATTTATGACTGATGGTACCTGAATCCAATATATATACTATCCAGTTTAATTCTTTGATTTAGATATATGCAAGTTAATGGAATTTTTAAGTCTCAAGACTTCCAGTCTGAGGTATAAATAAAAACATTATCAGTTAGATGTATTCTATTGAGAGGCAGATCATTAAACAATCTTGAAGTGTGCACTGTGCAGTACAACTAACTAGCAGATAAAACAAACTACATAACGGCTATGAATGTTGTGAGGCCATTTATCTTTTCGAGAAAATATTTTGATGACTTAACTTATCCTAGTCCTTCATAAATATTTAATTTAAATACCTTAATTTGAGTTACCCATTGTCCAGGAAGTGTTAATAAACTAATTTAGGAGCAAGTAAAGATAACAGACCAGCGTCCATTATCCTTACTTGGTTAAATTCTAGTCTGTTATCAACTCATCTTACTTGGTTAAATTCTTAATATTTGAACAATTTGCCCAGTCTCTATTAGGATCACAAAAACCCACAGACTTTTTCAAAAAGCCGGAAAAATCCATCAATAAAATTCAATAACTTGACTAATCCACAAGCATTTTCCCAATTTATCCACCAAAAATTAATGGCAACATAGGAAGATATAGCTAACATTCCACCAACTTTGCTGGAATATTATTTATAAAGGGGAAGAAATAGCTAAAATTCCACCAACTTTACTGGAATATTATTTTCAAATAGGAAAAACATTCTGTCAACAAGGTAAAGTTGGTGGAATTTTGCATGAAATACAAACTGGCACTTTGCACAATTGAGACTTACTGAGGTAGGGTAAGATGGAGTAATTAGATAAAAAATTGAGGTGTTTGCCATATTTAAAACTGTTATTAACAAATATTTCACAATTGATATTTTTATTCTTCCCATTCAGGATCCTGGTTATCAATTCATGTAATAATTGTATTAAATATATTATTCCATACATCCATAGTGATAATATGAAAAATGAAAAAATAATTTATCAAATTACTCCACATTTGGGGTAATTTGATACAACCTCATTTTTCAATTTTAAATGACAGACAGGTTGCCAAAAGGTGTTATATAGGATTCTTTAAAGAGTTCTCAAACTGGTAATGATAGTACATACAACTAATTTGATGAGAACAAGATCAGAACATTGTATCAATAACTGTCAAAATATTTACTATTTTCTCGGTCAGAGTCTGTTATGTTATAAATCCCTCTACTATTTTGAAGAAATTAATGAAGCATTACGGCTTACAAATGAATAAACAATGCTTGTTTATAATACTTCCAAGTGTCTTCTTTCATATGGAACAAAGAAAAACTGAATCCAATTATAATTAAATTTTTGAGTTATAGACTTATCCAAAATTCTATTGGTTAAAAAATCATATTGTATAGAAACAATCATCCTGGCATTTTGATACATTAACATATATCGATATCATAATCATATAATTTTTTTAAAAAGGCGCCAGAAGAAGCAGACATCTTTAAATAATTAAAAATACAATTATCTTTATTTAAACAATGAACATTGAAAAACAAAAGATATGCTTCTCTGCTCTACAACCATGGCTTCGACCATCGAGAATGGTAGTGGCCTCCAAATGACTGAGGTGCCTATAGCAGGTTACAGGGCAACACCCAAACTGCAGTCATCATATTTCTCCTTGACCAACATCAGGATACTGAAAGTATTGACCCTCTAAATTGCCTAACCAACCCTCTGCTCTAACCAAAAGGTCTCTTTCACATCATCATAGACGTCTGTAATGCGACCAGGGCTGCGGAGTCAGTACATAAAATGTTCGACTCCAACTCAGACTCCTTAATTTTGAATTTATCGACTCCGACTCCTTTATAAAGAATTTCACCGACTCCTCACCTCCGACAAACAGTTTTACAGTATTTTTATAAGCAATATAGAGTCATTTCAGTGTTTAAACTATGAATATTGATTTAATTCATATCTATGAGCAGTTATTAGTTCTTATGAGATATTTAACATGATGAACAACAAATAAAATGGACCTAAATTTTTGTGACTTATATCTATAGCTTGGAGTCGGGAATCAGTACAAATTTTCGATTCCTGACTCCGACTCCACAGCACTGAATGCGCCGGCCGATTTCAGAGAGGAGTGCGCCTGCCGTTTCCATCACTATGGACTCGAACTAATATCGAATACCAAGAGCCGCATATTTCCATCGCTTCCTCCCCTACTTGGCTGTGCTACCAGGTGACAAAGCAGAGTTGATCAAATGAGACATAACGCAAGTGTCTACAGATGTTGCATCCCAACAAAAACAATGGTGTAGCGTCGATAGTTAGCCATGCAAAACAAATCCTTTTTGCATTACCGTATAGGTAGCTAAGGGGTAGATACTGTACAATAATAATGTCAGTTCAACTGGTGAAAAGTTTTTTGAGTTAATAGCTGTGCAAAAAGACACACAAATTTCTTGTGTGTAAAATGTGATAAATCGGGCGTTTTTACACACAACGTATAATATAATTAATATTTACGAATTATATCAATGTACCAAATATGCAACCTTCTTTCTTAGGGTTCAGAAGCTGCACTTTACTATGGCATAACCAAAAAGTAGATCAATCCATTAGTTTCAGAGATAATAGTGGTGCAAAAAGACCCCCGTCTAATTTTTTATGGGGCAGGAGTATTTATGCACTTACAAAAAACCTAATATAATAGAACTATGGTCTGTAATGTGAACCTGACTTTACCCAAATGAATTCCAACTAAGAAACAAATATTTTCTGATGTTTCTACAAAACAACTATAACTTTTTTCGTAATAGTAAATTAAGCGCGATTTATATTTTTACGTGCCGCAATATTAAAGCTATGCTTTCATAGGTGTTACTTGTTCAAACATGTGACGCTAATTCCAAGTCCAGCACTAGCATACTTTTAACATTGTTTACAAGAGTTCACTGGTCCAGAAGCTGCTCTTAATGAGGGTGTAATCTAAATTTGGATTTGTTTCTTAGTTTCCAAGTTAATAGGGGTGCGTGAAGACGCCCGCAATTTTCTAATGCGTTAGGATGCCCGTCTTGATGCTACTAATAGTAACACTATACAGCGTCTAATACTTCTAAGTTACCTCCATCAAAAAAATCAAGGAAAGATTGTAAGTTTAAATGTTTTAGGTTTTTATGTAGTATGTTGTTTTATTTTATTTTACTTTTGGAAAAAAATAAAAACCCTTCTATTCAGACCATTATCATACATTACTGCATCATCATGGCTCATTTAAAATGAAACTATACATGTTTATATTACTCAAAGTCCTAAGTGTCCTCTTTCATTTGAGCCCAATAAGGTATTTAAAGTAACAACCCGGTAATAAAGCATGTCCAAACTCGCCATTTAATGGCTAGTTTGTGACAGTTATTTTGAGCCCTCCAATTGCAAATGGCAAGAAATATATATTTTTTTCCTATACTGCAATGTTATTTTGCCAGTTTGCAGAATATGGGAGATATTTGGGATATTCTCTCTGAAAATTTTTGAATTAATTCATAATTCCTATATTTACATATATTATTAATTTTGCTACAAACACTTCTTAATTAATCCCTATATTTACATTGATTTTGTTACAAACATAATAAGAGATCTCGAAGTAGAGACTGGAGACTGGTTATTTAGGAGAATTTATGATGATTTGATCATTTTGGAGAGACAAGTGAGAGTTTATGAGCAATACTATTTCACTGCCATGTTACAGAGAATGTCGGTTGAAGCCAATTAATTGGCTTAGATTTCAAAAGGTCAAAACTTGGATATGTCTAATTGGCTTAAAATTTTGAATTAATTCCTATGTTCCCATTTTAATTTTGGCTTGAATTCTTCAAAAATTAGCCAAATTGGCTTGGCTCAGAAATTTTGTGAAATTTTGGCTCAAAATTGGTTTACAATTTTCCAGCCTCTGGAACCTGGTTTTACTTGGGGTAACAATCGAATTAAAACTTTTGGAGATATAGGTATTAGCGTCGGACCGGGTGGCTTTGCACATTTTCCGAATACTTTAATTTTACGAAAAAACTGGAGAAGTCAGCAATCTGATTTTTCGTGTGCAAATAGATGAAGCGTAGACCTAGGTGCATACCAAGTTTCAACTCTCTAAGTTTAATAGAAAAAAAGTTTCTATCGGTTGAATTTTGCGCACTTACCGGGTGTAAAGATGTTAGTACCTTTACACTACATACTTGTCTCACAGTCTCACCATCACTACCTAATACTAGAATGCGAGATCATGAAAATAACGAACGGCACACGTTCGTCCGATTGCTTTGTTACTGCTTTAAACCTGCATTGATCTGCTTTGCCACTGCCATGAATCTAACGCCGATCTGCTATGCAACTGCAGTGAATCTGCCCCAATCTGCTATGCAACTGCAGTGAATCTGCCCCAATCTGCTACGCAACTGCCATGAATATGTCCAAATCTTCTAAGCAACTGACCCGATCTACTGTGCAATTGCCGTGAGTCTGTAACGATCTGCTGTGAGCCTACCACGATCTGCTGTGAATCTGCCCGATCTGCTTGCAACTGCCGTGAATCTGAACCGATCAGCTGTGAATCTGCAATAAATCTGTCTCGATCGCCTGTGCAACTGCCGTGAATATGCCCTGAACTGCCATGAATCATCCCTGAACTGCAATTACGCTGCCCCAAACTGCCCCGAAATGCAATGATGCTGGCGTGAATCTGCACTGAACTGCCATGAAGCTGCCCCGAATTGCCATGACGCTGCCCCGAACTGCCATGACGTTGCTCTGATCTTCCATGACGCTGCCCCAATTTTCCATGACGCTGCCCCGAACTGCCATTTGACCCATCAGTTGATATACAACTGTTGCGAATCTGGCCCATCAGCCAATATGCAACTCCCGTGAATCTGTCCCGAACTGCCATGAATCAGCCCTGAACTGCAATGACGCTTCTTTGAATCTACCATGAACTGCGATGACGCTGCCCCGAACTGCAAAGACGTTGCCCCGAACTGCAATGATGCTGCCCTCAACTGAAATGCGCTGCCTCGAATCTACCATGAACTGCGATGATGCTGCCTTGGATCTGCTCAGAACTGCAAAGATGCTTCCCCAAAATGCAATGACGCTGGCGTGAATCTGCCCCGAACTGCTATGACTCTGCTGTGAATCTGCCATGAAGCTGCTGTGAATCTGCCATGAAGCTGCTGTGAATCTGCTATGAACCTGCCCCTGAACTGCCATGACGCTTCCTTGAACTGCCATAACGATGTCCCGAACTGCCATAATGGTGTCCCAAACTGCCATGACGCTGCCTTGAATCTACCATGATTTGACGTGAAGCTGCCCCGAACTGCCATGACGCTGCCTCGAACTGCAATGGCGCTGAACCGAACTGCCATGATGCTGAATCGAACTGCCATGATGCTGAACCGAACTGCCATCTGTCTCGATCTCCTGTGCAACTGCTGAGAATCTGCCCCGATCTGCTATGCAACTGCCCTGAATATGTCCAGACGACAGTTGCATAGCAGATTAGTGCAGTTGCAAAGAAGATTGGGGCAGATCAGAGCAGATTCACAGCAGATTGAGGCAGTTGCATAGCAGATCAAGGCAGTTGCATAGCAGCTGATCGGGCAGATTCACAGCAATTGGATAGCAGCAGATCTGGGTAGATTCACAGCAGTTGCATAGCAGCAGATTGGGGCATATTCACGGCAGTTGCATAGCAGAAGATCGGCTTGTTTACTATTCTGAACATTGGTCACACAGAAACTTTGGTTACTTTACTTTATCACTAGCGCCCTACAACAATCACAACAGTATCCTACGCAATCTCAGAGTTGGGTCCATCGAGTAGGAGCGGCATGAGCTCTATAGGAATATCGGGGATGAATATCACAGGTTTATTAATGAATAAGAGCTCTTTAACTTTTCTAATAAATGCGCGCAAGTCCACCCGTGAATTAAAATATTCTTCGGGTGTTCTTGCGCATCTAGTATATTGGTTATATCTCAATAATTTATAATTATTATTAAAATCATCTTACATGACGTTAATCTACAGTAAATTATGCGTATCCAACTTAAATTGCAATCAAATTTGAGCATAATTATCAACACCACAGCAAAGTTCGCGGAGATTCGATTCTAGTCCAAAATAATTATTTTGCTATAAAAAACATAGGTCTCTGTTTGAACACTTAGTATTTATACGTAATCTCTTAAGATTTTCGTGAAATTTATGGACTAGTGGGTTTAAGAGCTGCTCTTTCTAATGGTGTTGTCAGATTTGAAATATTTCCACGCATTGGCCGCCAATGACCGATGAGCAACTTCACCTGGAATTTTGAGATGCGCAAGGCCACCCGGTCTGACGCTAGGTCCTATAAAAATTTAATATTTTATCAAATTATCCTGTCTTAACAATACGGATAATACTGTATACCTCTACAAGTCTCTATTTGCAATTGAATCATTTTAGGGCCCAAATTCTCCAAACAGCTGTCATTAACTCACAAGATTAATAGCAAGAAAGGCCATTATTGTTTTACCTAGCCGACTCAATCTAAAACATGGGCAAAACCTCACGGGTCCCAGAGTAGAAAAATAACTCTTCTGATTAACTAGTAACTCTGTTAGAGATTCAAAATCAATATCTTTGAGAACTCATCCTAAAGACAACTCTGCAGAAAATACACCTAATTTCTTTCAAGTTGTTAACTATGTAAAATTCAGTTACATATTTCATAATATTTGAAAAAAATACATGCATTACTAATACTACTAAGTAGAGTTAATCATTAATAAACTCCGCGTTAATGCGGTTGAGTGTTCATGAGTAACTCTGTCAGAATTTGAGTTTTCCACTCTGACAGGGGTCAAATAATAAAATTAAAAATTTTCTCCAAAATCAAATTGAAAATTTATTCTCTTAATTCTTCGGAGGCTTCATTGTTTTCTATTCAAAATGCATAGGTATATTGAATGGTACCTAACTAAATAATAAAAATAAAAAGGTAAAACAGTGAAGCCTAGTTTAAGAGTATGTACCAAAGTTGCAGATTAATTATAGACTAAAAATTTGTGAAAATAAGCATCTTTCCCATATATAGACGACTATATATGGGAATCAGAGAGAGGCATACAACTGATACAAGCCAATAACAGAGAGCCTGAGAGAGTCATACTTTCTTTCATAGTTATTCA
Source organism: Caprella mutica (assembly GCA_947561585.1). Taxonomy (NCBI): domain Eukaryota; kingdom Metazoa; phylum Arthropoda; class Malacostraca; order Amphipoda; family Caprellidae; genus Caprella; species Caprella mutica. The sequence goes on from CANNZV010001989.1 coordinate 85,037, forward strand.
TTTTTTTTCCGATAATTAGTCAGAGAGCATCAAATTAAAATGACAAGTAGTGACCACATCATTCATAACAAAAGAACACCGAAAACAGAAAACTGACATACAATTTGAATTCTACATCATTCAAGTGGAGCGCCATATCAAAACAAAATGGCTGCTTTGTTTACATTTCAACAGAGATGCACATTGCCCGGTTCCGCTGATTATGAGTTACCAATTTTAATTTTAAATCTAATTTAAGTGCTCATTAGTCGTCTATATATGTGAAAGATACTTATTTTCACAAATTTCGTCGACTTGGTACATACTCTTGAACTAGGCTGGTGAATTATCTGCCACACTTTGAAACATGGAGGGTTGCCAGGTAAATAAAGCCCATGTTTCAGACCAGACTGCAGGAACTGGTAAAGTGTTCTCCAAGAAATACTCCATTTTTGATTTTGGCTCCTGCTCTCAGTAAAATAAATGTAAATATAGGAGGAAATTAAGGATTGTTCACACAGAAAATGTCCCATGTTCTGCAAACTGGGCAGAGGCTGGAAAATTGAAAGCCAATTTTAGAGCCAAAATTTCACACAAATTCTGAGCCTAGCCAATCTAGCTAATTTTTGAAGATTTCAAGCAAAAATTAACATGGGAACATAGGAATTAATTCAAAAATTTTAAGACAATTAGACATATGTGAGTTTAGACCTTTTGAAATTTAAACCAATTAATTGGCTTTTACTGACATACTCTCTAACTTGGAATAGGGTCACGCAGGTTAATTACGGCCCACTCACTAACTGCGGCCTCAAACAACTGAAACATCATAACTTCAAAACACACGTCAAAACTAAAATTATTAAGTTATAGCATGCACTGTGCTTCTTTTGATAGCTATGCAACATTTTAATGTAATTTTAATTCTTAATATTTTAGAGACTCTCTTGAGAGGGGTACGTAGAAACACCGAAACGGACCGAAACGTTGTCAAATATGGATGCTAGAATACTGTTTGCATCCTTTTGAATGCTCATGGAGGTTATTAAAGAATGAATAGTTGCACTAACATATAAAGAGCTTAATAGAGATAATTGTACTTATTACATGAGTAAAAATGTACTCATTTGTTAAATAAGTACAAACGTACATATTACATAAGTACAAACTTACATAAGAATAGACAGATAATAATTAACGGATAGCAATAGACAGATAATAATTAATGGATAGGAATAGACAGATAAAAATAGACAGTCACAACCAGTGCACATATCATGCAATGGGAAAGACTATCAGCATGTTGTTGTTAAAAGTACATTTGTACTATTGTAATAAGTACGTTTGTAGTTATGTAATAAGTATGTTTGTAGTTATGTAATAAGTATGTTTGTACTTATGTAATAAGTACGTTTTTACTCATGTAATAAGTACGTTTTTCTTTATTAAGCTCTTTATATGTTAATGCAACTATTCATTCTTTAATAACCTCCATGAGCATTCAAAATGATGCAAACAGTATTCTAGCCTTCATATTTGAATTTGACACCGTTTCGGTCCGTCTCTGTCCGTTCCGGCCAGTCTGCAGAATATGTGAGATATTTGGGATATTCTCTCCGAACAATTTTGAATTAATTCCTATATTTACATTAATTTTGCTACGAACACTTCTGAATTAATTCCTATATTTACATTAATTTTGCTACGAACAGATTAAGAGATCTCTACGAACACTTAACCAGTTTCTGCAGACTGGCGTTCCGGTACGTTTTGGTTCATTTTGGTCGGTTCCGGTGTTCAACCCCAGTCTGCAGAATGTGTCTCTTCTCCCGCAGAGACTTTATTTTGAGAGAGAGAGCTACTCTCTGACTCTCAGCAGCAGATTCAGAATCTCCCGCAGCTAAGTTAATGGTAGCATAGGAATTAGTTCAAAATGTCCCGCAGCTAAATTGATGGTTACATAGGAATTAATTCAAGATCTCCCGCAGAGATCTACAATTTCTAAAATTCAATCAAAAACTCCCTCAGAGAGTCTTGTAAAAAATGTTCCATATTCTGCAGACTGGGTTCAACCAAGTGTTCTTTGGCAATATATAACCTCATTGAGCATTTAAAATGATGCAAACAGTTCTTTAACATACATATTTGACTCCGTTTTGGTCCGTTTCGGTGTTTCTACGCACCGTCTTGAGAGGGCCGCAATTTACCTGCGTGACCCTAAAGCATGTACTAACTCACCATTTTAATAATAATGGCGAGTTTGTGACAATTATTTTGATTATTTGAGAGAAATTTGGTAATTTTTGGAGTGAGCTGGAGAGACAGATGGAGAGTTTATCAACCATACTATTTTACTTGGTAGGTAATTACTAATTAGGGTTGGTGAGACCGTGAGTTGACAGTCTGTGAGCTATTACCTAATTGCCCAAATAGATTAACCTTAGTCTCTAGTTGATTTATTAATCACAACTAGCTACCTAGTAAACAAACTAAATATTTGGTATTTTCTACCTTTAACTAACTAACTAGGTAACTTACATTATATACTTGAGTCCAAGCTGAGGTGCTCTCAATTTGATTGAATTCCTTTTCTATAGCTTCTATATAAGTTAAATCAGACATTTTGAATAAGTGTAATAGGTCTAAGTTTACAATGAGAATTTTCCTAATTGAGGAAATATTTATACACACAGCTGTAATAAACTATTAATCTTCCTACTTGCCAAACATATCGCATTGCTTGTTTGGAACAAGGATTTATTTACTTCGAGACTTTTTAGTTAAGAGTTTCTTGAATTCAAACAGGATTTGCGAAAGATTAGATAAATTTTAGTTTAGTAATTTTCACCAAGTTTTAATGAATAGTAATAGCAAAATCATTATTTTGAGTATGTTATTTACATAATACAAGTAATACCCAACAATAAAAATAATTCTAGACAAAATTTCGTAATAATATATCAGGATAAATCAAAGATCATATTATTGGAACATTTTCAAAGAAATCTAAGATGTAAAGAAGTTCACAATCCATACATTAAATAACTAGTTAGTTTTGTTACAGTTAGCATAGGTAGTTAGATTAAATTATTTATGGAGCCATTTGATATATGTGTATTCCTATCAAAACATAGTTTTTGCATGGTTGAGCTTGATTTCGCTTCTGCTCCATCAAAATAATTATTTCCCCTCATTTTATAGATATTGTAATGTAAATCTTGACGTACTCCTGACTCGTCAACCATATATTATCATACAAAATTAAACATATGCCCTACAAACAACGGTCTGTCGATTCGATGGAACAATCCATCGATTCGATATCCCAGCAATAGAAAAGAAATCGAATCGATATACGTCGTTTATAGGGATATAATTAGACATGGTGATATCTAGTAGACATCAATGCGATATCTGCTTGCACCGCTAAACGGCATCATATCATATATTATATATTTGACATCGAAGCAATACCGTTATAACAGCGTTGAATAGAAAGATAAATTACTACGTCCAACACATGATATACCCAGCAAACATAAATGTATCTATTCGATGTCTAAACGACTCTGTATAACCTCTCTTCCGACATCGAATACCAGTAACAAATTAGACATGGTGACATCAAGTAGACATCAATCCGATATCCGTTTGCACCGCTAAACCGCATCATATCAAGTATATTTCGCATCGAAGCGATACCGTTATAACAGCGTTGAATAGAAAGATAAATTACGACATCCAACATACATAGGGATTCTGCATCGAACAGACGCCTAATTATATCTAATATGCTTCGAAACGATATCCACTTGCATTCAATAAATAAATTAATTAAAATAGAAAACTCTTACTTGATTGAAATAACGTACTGTACGTTTAGATGCATATCAATTCGATTAATGTTACATAATGTTATATATAAATTAAATGAGAAGAAATGAAGTGATACTTCCAGGTATCGATCATGGGTCCATACGTCCTCGTGCCTGTACCTCTGTAGCTTTGCCACCATGGATGCACTGAGGTGCATCGAACTGCGAGTACCGAGTATTGAGTCAAAAAAGGCGAGTGCGAGTGTAAAATTGCGAGTCCGAGTGTAGAACTGCGAGTGCGAGTATAAAACTGCGAGTGACAGTCAAAAAGAAATATTGTGAGTGAGTATTTTGAAATGCGAGTGGGAAATTTAAAATTCGAGTGAGAATTTCTAAAATTGATATTTTAGACTAGTTAATGTGAATCGTCGTGGTCACCACCTGTGGGTCACATTTATATTATTTGAGTGTGGTTAGCGTACTCTAATAGTATTCTCATGGTACATAGGCACACTAAATACCTATTATAATAAAATGCACACTTCAAAGATACATAAATCTTTTAAATTTTTGTGACATGAATCCGTTAATGTAGTAAACTGTATCCGCTAGTTTGTTTTACTGCACACTTCATGATTGTTTATTCACCTGGCATGGAGGTTAGGACACCCCCTCCGATATACATTTTTTTAACAGTATGGGAATTACGTAATCGAAGGCAAAAAATAAAATCCCACTCACAATTCCCACTCGCAATATTTTTTACTCTCACTCGCAACTCATCACATGCACAAGAGGAACACTCGGATGCAATTACCTAAAAAAAATTTTGATATTAAGCGACTCGGAGATACTTGAATATATTCTTAAAGTGAATAAAACAATACAGGCAAGCACCGCTTTTATAACCAAAATCACAACTTATTCTTATTACAAATAATAATGTGTTGGTCAAATTTTTATATAATTGTAACTCCTTAAAAATTTCGTTCTCTTTGAGTTCAAATTAAAGAAAATGTTTTGAGGCTTCGACTTAGAATACAGATGAAAGTTCTAAGTAATGAATGCATTAATTAAAATTTGACCATAGATTAACTCTAACTCAGTAAATATAGGTCATAATAGTTGGGTAATTAATTTGATATTTTGACTTATATAAGTGTGTTTCATTGAACAAAAAGGAAATTTTTGCTCCGTGAAATATTTTTAGCAGTAGGGTATATGTTCCAAGTTATTATTAGGGTCTATATTTTCGAACACGTAATAAAGGAAAATACAATAATTCCCAGCTAACCAAAAGCTGTTTGTCCCACGTCTTAAGACGTCTGATACCCCTCTCTATAGAGGGATTTAAGACGTGGGGCAAGACGTGGGGCGGGGGACATCAGACGTCTTAGAGACGTCTAATCCTCTTCATTTGCACAGGGGTCCCCCTCTGCAAGACGTCTGATCCCACGTCTTGTCCCCCTCTGACAGAGGGGGACATCCACCTGTCCCACGTCTTACCCCACTCCGTTTTCAAGACGTGGGACCCACGTGGGACAGAGTGTGGATGTCCCTCGCTATAGAGAGATTCAAGACATGGGACCCACGTGGGACAGAGTGCGGATGTCCCTCGCTATAGAGGGAAGAGGGAAATAAGACGTGGGACCCACGTGGGACAGAGTGAGTATTCAAGACGTGAGACAGAGTGGGAATATCCCCCTCTGCAAGACGTGGGGCAGAGTGTGGATGTCCCCCTCTGCAAGACGTGGGGCAGAGTGCGGATGTCCCCCTCTGCAAGACGTGGGACAGAGTGCGGATGACCCCCTCTGCAAGACGTGGGACAGAGTGCGGATGTCCCCCTCTGCAAGACGTGGGACAGAGTGCGGATGTCCCCCTCTGCAAGACGTGGACAGAGTGTGGATGTCCCCCTCTGCAAGGGGGACATATCATTCTTTTGGCTCAAACTACTTCGGTTAATTGGGGTTTATAAATATGTATAAGAAATATAAAAGATCATACTAATATTATTGTAATTTCTTACCATATTGCATATAGTGTATATGTACATTTGGCTGTATATCATTTATTTTAAAATTACATATTGTTATATACAAATTAAATGGGAAGAAATGGAGAAAGAATTGTTGTGGTCATCTCGGGAATCGAACTCAGGACTCTAGTGTGATGTACTATTGAAGCCTGCGTCGCTACCACTCAGCCATCCTGGACATGGTAGAAGTAGTATTGAAATGATCTTTATGCAACTTGATAACTTGCGTGCTTCTTAAATTTATTTTAAATAAATATAATTTAATATTCTACATTTTGGTATCTTTTATTTTTTAATGTAAATGATAAGAATGTGTATAAAGTTATTTATTAATATTTGTATTGATAATGTTAATTAATGTTATTAACTACCTAATTACCTATAACAGTTAATTAATATTACCTATAGTTACCTTCTGGTGGTATCACTACCATATACCTATCTAGTTACTTACTAGAGTTTATTTATAACTACCTAGTAACCTACAAGTGATAACCACCAATCTGTACCTACTGGTGGTTATCACTACTTACCTATTATGTAGTATTTATCAGTACCTACTTAGTTACCTACATTACTGTTTGTCAATACCTACCTAATTACCTACTGGTGTTTATCAATGCCTACCTAGTTGCCTACATCTGCTTATCAATACCTAATTAGTTCCCAGCTAACCAAAAGCTGTTTGTCCCACGTCTTAAGACGTCTGATACCCCTCGCTATAGAGGGATTTAAGACGTGGGGCGGAGGACATCAGACGTCTAACCCTCTTCATTTGCACAGGGGTCCCCCTCTGCAAGACGTCTGATCCCACGTCTTGTCCCCCTCTGACAGAGGGGGACATCCACCTGTCCCATGTCTTACCCCACTCCGTTTTCAAGACGTGGGACCCACGTGGGACAGAGTGTGGATGTCCCTCGTTATAGAGGGATTCAAGACGTGGGACAGAGTGCGGATGTCCCTCGCTATAGAGGGAAGAGGGAAATAAGACGTGTGACCCACGTGGGACAGAGTGAGTATTCAAGACGTGGGACAGAGTGGGAATATCCCCCTCTGCAAGACGTGGGACTGAGTGTGGATGTCCCCCTCTGCAAGACGTGGGACAGAGTGCGGATGTCCCCCTCTGCAAGACGTGGGACAGAGTGCGGATGTCCCCCTCTGCAAGACGTGGGGCAGAGTGTGGATGTCCCCCTCTGCAAGACGTGGGACAGAGTGTGGATGTCCCCCTCTGCAAGACGTGGGACAGAGTGTGGATGTCCCCCTCTGCAAGGGGGACATATCTCTCTTTTGGCTCAAACTACTTCGGTTAATTGGGGTATATAAATATGTATAAGAAATAAAAAAGATCATACTAATCATTATTGCAATTGCTTACCATATTGCATATAGTGTATATGTACATTTGGCTGTATATCATTTATTTTAATATTACATATTGTTATATACAAATTAAATAGGAAGAAATGGAGAAAGAATTGTAGTGGTCATCTCGGGAATCGAACTCAGGACTCTAGTGTGATGTACTATTGAAGCCTGCGTCGCTACCACTCAGCCATCCTGGACATGGGAGAAGTAGTATTGAAATGATCTTTATGCAACTTGATAAACTTGTTAGAATTAGGTTAAATAACAGTGGGTTAACAACGTTAAGACATAGAGTTTATTTTAAAGAGTAAATATGTTATACAATTAGAAGTCTATATAGAGAGATGAGTGAATCATATCTCTCTCTGAGTAATGTTAAAGACAGAGAGAGATATGATTCACTCATCTCTCTATATAGACTTCTAATTGTATAACATATTTACTCTTTAAAATAAACTCTATGTCTTAACGTTGTTAACCCACTGTTATTTAACCTAATTCTAACAGGTTATGGGCCCAGTGAACGATAAGAGTTTATAAATCAAATTATGTTTAAACAAATTAGAAGTTTATAATAGTAATAAAAACGAAGTGCTGTGAAAAAAGTGTTAACCTATATGAAACATATCACTAAAAACGCTTGCGTAAGCATATCGTGGTCACGCGCTAATGAGGTCAATTATAATGATTGCTCTAGCGAAAAATGCACTTGTGTTATAATATAATGATTTAGTATTTTTGCGGAAGAGGTGTCAAGAGAGGTCACAAATTACCTTTAAATCTGTGACCTTATCCTTTGGTAAACAGTCTTTCAACAAAAGGTTCTTGCGAACTAAGGCTGTGTTACTGTTCCAATTAAATATTAATAATTATAGTCAGTGAAGTTATTCTTATGAATTAGAATAATTTTAAAACATCAAACTCAGTTAAACAGTAAATCAATTTAACTGCTGTGGTTGGTTATGTTTGTTATAGTATTGAATGATAATAAATACTTTCAACAAAAAGGATCTTGCGAACTGAGATTTCTGTTGTTGTTCCAATTGAATATTAATAATTATATTCAGTTATTCTTATGAATTAGAATAATGTTAAAACATCAGTTCAGTTAAACAGTAAATCAATTTAACTGCATTGGTTGTTTATGTTTGGTAAATATTGAAGAAATACTTTGAAAACATGTCTTCAAATAAGTTACAGGGGATTGTTCCCCTAGACGGAAATAATTACCCTACATGGAGGATACAAATGAAGATGCATCTCTTACGAGAGAAACTGATGGATTTTGCGGATGGATCTAAAACAGTTCCAATTGATTCAGCTTCAACTGAGGTGAAGAATGCCTATGCTAATAATTATAATAAAGCTCTGGCAGATATAGTACTATCTATTTCACCGGATCAATTGTACTTAGTTGGACAACCGACGGATCCACACGCTGTCTGGACTACACTTCAAGACACGTTTCAAAAGAACACGTGGGCTAACAAATTTCGTCTGAAGAAAAAGCTCTACAATCTAAAATTGAAGTCTCCTGATCTACTCGACTTTCATTTGAAGGAACTAACTGAAGTTTTTCAAGAGCTTGCCTTGTTAAATCAAGTGATCAGTGAAGAGGATAAAGTGATTTGTCTTCTGTCATCACTGCCAGGGCCGTTTGAAGTGCTTGTCACTGCACTTGAAGCTCAGACAGACATCCCTAACTGGATTACCGTAGCTGACTCACTCCGGAGAGAAGCTGAAAAGTTGAGTATTCTTCTCAAACTAACAACTACTCATCCCAGAGCTACCCCAATCTGGATACACCCAGCAAGGAGGAGGATACGGCACTTGGAACAGTGGGGGGTACAATGGACAGCAGCAGAATTACTATGCACAGCAGCAACAGACACCGCCAACCCAAATCTCTTACGGCAACTGGGGACAACAGGCACCGGGCGGTTGGAGTGCCGCAACCACTGGACAAGCTGCCGGTAGTTGGAGTGGCTATGGACAACAAACCGGACAAACGCCCCAGCAAAGCTGAAGCAACTCCACGCAGGGTGGTGACTATGGGAACTACAACTACAAGAAGTAAAATAAGTAAAGACTTGTTTGTTTGTAAATAGCTACACAAGAAAGTGGTAGTGTTAAGTTGCTAAAATGACTTAGTTTAACTGACATTTAACTTACGCCATATTGTAGTTCTATTCACAGTAAATAAATAACGTGATGTTAGTCTAGTGGTAGGTTTAGTTAACTTTCGCCTCTACGGTTCTTGCACCGGTGTACAACTTGCTTCAGCATTTGTGAAGTGAATTCTCAAATTAATTGAAATTAGGCTTTTGGATAGTAGTTAGATAGAATTTTTATTGCTTTTTAATGATCAGCAGCTTAATCTTTGAATCGTAACAAAAACTACCGACACAGCATTTAATTATTATTTTAATTGATGACTCAGCATGTTTACTTAATAGAAGTACGCGGTCTATTAGGTGAGCATATGAATTGAATACAGATGAATTGATATTCATACTGTGAATATTTAGAAGTGAATATTTAGAAATAAATAATTTTTCATTTTGAAATACTAATTAGATTTTGATGATTAGAAAATTTTAGAGTCAAAATAAATTAGGAATTTGCAGGAATGAAATATTTTTAAATTAATATACATAAATGAAATGGTTATATTTATAACTAATTTGTAGTAAAATATTAAACGAACTTTTAATTTTTCTGAAGAAAGGAATTATTTGAAATAGAATTAAACCATTAATAAATGTTTAAAATTCTTGCAGTTATAGGTTTGATTTTTTATGTTATATGTAAGTTTGAAATATTTTATATACATAGTATATTTTCTTTTTGGATTTCTGAAGACTCTATTTTATATCGACATTCAGAAATAAAAAGAGGGGAAGTAAGGAATTATTTGAAATAGAATTAAACCATTAATAAATGTTTAAAATTCTTGCAGTTATAGGTTTGATTTTTATGTTATATGTAAGTTTGAAATATTTTATATACATAGTATATTTTTTTTTGGATTTCTGAAGACTCTATTTTATATCGACATTCAGAAATAAAAAGAGGGGAAGTAAGGAATTATTTGAAATAGAATTAAACCATTAATAAATGTTTAAAATTCTTGCAGTTATAGGTTTGATTTTTATGTTATATGTAAGTTTGAAATATTTTATATACATAGTATATTTTCTTTTTGGATTTCTGAAGACTCTATTTTATATCGACATTCAGAAATAAAAAGAGGGGAAGAAAGGAATTATTTGAAATAGAATTAAACCATTAATAAATGTTTAAAATTCTTGCAGTTATGATTGTTCAATTTGAATTTCAGAATTTTTCAATTTGAGTTTTAATGTTTTGAATTTTAGGATTGATTAAAATGAGATTTATGTCTTTAAATTTAGAATAATTCATTTCCTATGTAAATTGTTGTTCATTGTTTTTTTTTAATGGATCGTCTGACATATTCTCTAAATCGTTGCCTATTGATAGATTTACCAAATTTGTTAAATTAATAGGTATGAAAAATATATAATGTCGTGTGAGGAGGAGTGTTGAAATTTTAGTTAAAGGTATTACACACTCGTTATATATTTAATGTTAACTTCCTGTTAGACTAGCTCAGCTATATTAAATTACCTATTGTTTCAATAACCATGTATTACTTTTAATGAGAAACGGACATAAGGTCTAAAGTCGATCACACTTCCGTCGAGGGTTAAATACCCTGTCTTGTAGCTTCTGAAATCAGTCTGTCTTGAACATTACTCAGTGAGAGATGAGTTCCACTCATCTCTCCATAGACTTCTAATTGTATAACATATTTACTCTTTAAATAAACTCTATGTCTTAACGTTGTTAACCCACTGATTTAACCTAATTCTAACAAAACTTGCGTGCTTCTAAAAATTATTTTAAATGAATATAATTTAATATTCTACATTTTGGGATCTTTTATTTTTTAATGTAAATGATAAGAATGTGTGTAAAGTTATTTATTAATATTTGTATTGATAATGTTAATTAATGTTATTAACTACCTAATTACCTATAACTGTTAATCAATATTACCTACAGTTACCTTCTGGTGGTATCACTACCTTATACCTATCTAGTTACTTACTAGAGTTTATTTATAACTACCTAGTAACCTACAAGTGATAACCACCAATCTGTACCTACTGGTGGTTATCACTACTTACCTATTACGTAGTATTTATCAGTACCTACTTAGTTACCTACATTACTGTTTGTCAATACCTACCTAGATACCTACTGGTGTTTATCAATGCCTACCTAGTTGCCTACATCTGCTTATCAATACCTAATTAGTTACCTTCTTGTGTTTAACATTGCCTACCTAGTGGCCTACAACTGTATATAAATACCAATCTACATGTAGGTCCTAGTTACCTACTAGTATTCATCAATACCTACCTAGTTACCTACAACTGTTTGTCAATGCCTACCTAGTTATCTACTAGTGTTTATCAATGCTTATCTAGTTACCTATTGTAGTTACCTACAATACCTACCAAGATACCAACCAGTACCAATACCTACCTACCTAGTATACCTACTAGGTAGTGTTCATCAATCCGTACCTACTTACCTACTACCTAATATTATTCATCAATGCCTACCTAGATAGTAGATACCTACATCTGTTTATGAATACCTACCTAGTTATGATACGTAAATAAAGCTTGAGATAGATATACCTTTTTTGTATAACTTTTTCCCGCGTAAAACAGACGAGGGACAGAGAGGGACATCCCGCGTGGGACAGACGTGGGGCAGAGAGGGACATCCCACGTGGGACAGAGAGGGACATCCCACGTGGGACAGAGAGGGACATCCCGCGTGGGACAGACGTGGGGCAGAGAGGGACATCCCACGTGGGACAGAGAGGGACATCCCACGTGGGACAGAGAGGGACATCCCGCGTGGGACAGAGAGGGATATCCCACGTGGGACAGACGTGGGACAGAGAGGGACATCCCGCGTGGGACAGAGAGGGACATCCTGCGTGGGACAGAGAGGGACATCCCACGTGGGACAGACGTGGGACATCCCGCGTGGGACAGAGAGGGACATCCCGCGTGGGAAAGACGTGGGATGTGAGTGGGATTTAAGACGTGGGACAGACGAGGGACATCCCGCTTGTGTAAGACGTGGGACGTGAGTGGGATTTCAGACGTTGGAAAGACGTGGGATTTCAGACGTCTGAAATCCCCCGTCCCTCTCTGTCCCTCGCTAGCGAGGGATGTCCCCCTCTGTCCCACGCGGGACAGAGAGGACATGGTTTGCTGGGTTATTATTTATTTACTATTTAATTTGTAGGTATATGATACCAATTGAAATGAAAGTTAAATAGTCATTATTAAATATAGATTTACTGATTCCGATTACCACTTTAAGTTTAATTATCTATAATGTGAATCACTGAATTTTAATCGTCTCATTTGCAACTTTTGACACTAGGTGGAAGCTCAAGTTATGGGATATGGGGTTCATCATTTTACTTAGAAAAATTAATTAGGTATTTATTTTCATTTCTAAACTTGTATTTTACGTACTGGTATCATGGATACCAATTTAAGTATAAGAATTAAATAATGATAATTATTATATACTATATTTCTTATGTATCCGAAAATGTGGAAACGTCCGATAACACTGAATCTACTCTAAAATGGAACATGTTAAATAGCCCATCAACTTTTTATTATTTACGTTAAGTAAAGGTTTAACGTCTGTTTCGGAACCAAAGTCCATGTCGCTGACGTCAAAAGGAAATGAAATACAAGGGACTGGAAGAAGCAGTCAGAAAGGAAAGTGGCTCCATGGACAAAGTCACGAAGCTCATGGATGCTGAAAAGCTACTTCTTGAATGCTATCACTTACCAAGCACCGGTGACTGCCCTCAAGGATGGAAGAGGGAATTGAAGAGGTGATAGTAAATGAAGCCTACGAGCCTACCTAACACAAAATCTAAGACCTCGTAATTGTAGAGCATAACCCTAGCGCTATCCTTTAAAACTGCATGGAGAGTTAAAAACATGATAAACATAAAATAGACGACACGTAATCCAAATTATAACAGTTTGGGACCAAAGGCACGCCACTCCTTCTCTTCCATTCACCAGGACAGCTTCAGGAACCCCTCGGTGCTTATTTACAATAAGCAGTTTAAAATAGATTCATAACAATAAATGCACTGACCATAGAAAAATCACTTGATTGATTACCAATTTCATTTTCACGGTACTTGAGGAACACTGTTCAACAACCAATGTTCCAGTATCGCTTACTTTACGTTGATCCAGTGAACAATCGCACTAGTGTGCCAATGTCCAATCGTACCTTTACAACTGTCGTTTAAAGGGAGCACTACGTACGTTATATAGAAAGGTACAATCCAATTGAATAGAAATAATTCCTACATTTCTATACATATAAAAAAGGGAGATAAGAGAATGAATTTCCAAATTAAAAACGATTCTTTTAAAACTACGCATCTGTTTTCGTACTTCTGGTCGAAGTATAAATTCAGATATCGTTTGGAAACAGACATGCCGACGTCAAGATGATGCTGTTAAAACCATGTATCGGTTTTCGTGTTTCTACTCGAAGTGTAAATTCAGATATCATTTAGAAACAGACATTCCGATATCTACTATGAGTCGAAATGGTTGCTAAGTCGATACCCACCGTTAGCGCTACGAATTCGACAGCAAACGGCATCGAATCGACATTCATATGTTTGTTGGGTAACTACTCTATAAGGTACGCTCGCAAATGAGACGAAATTGAGTTTCTTCTGCGCAGCCCCCCCCCCCCTCGTGACGTCATAGAGGATGGCATTACGTATTAAATTTTTGTCACTCGAATAGCAAATTCATTTTGAAAGTATATATAGTTCATAGTTTCTTTTTATTTATTTAGGTAATATTATGCAATCATAAAAATGGTAAATAAGATTTAATAAACATAAATATTAAATAAACATTAATAAATTGAATTATTTTTCCTTTAGTTCAAAATTAGTGTTTTCTAGTTATTAGTTATTAGACATAATTTGATACAATAATATTATGAACATATGGGGATTAATGAAACGAAGAAATAACAGCTCTCAAATGTATATCAACTTGACGAAATCAGTGTGCAAGACAAACTATAACTAATTCAAACAAAGAACGCAATACCGTAATAGAAAACTTCGAAGAAAACTTATCAGGGGTGACTCAAGAATATATAAGACATGAATTAAAGTTGATTCTAATAGAATTAATAACACCGTGAATTAATATATTTTACATGTCACAAATTTTTATAGGTAGATCACATATATATAACTTTAGTGATTATTTTCCTTGAAATATCATGGTTATCATACCATGCTAGGGTCACGCAGGTAAATTGCGCCCCTCTACCGAGAGTCTCTAAAACATTCTGAATCGAAATACAATAAATGTTGCATAACTATCAAAAGAAGAACTTATCAATTTAAGTTTTAAACGTGTGTTTCGAAGCTATCCCAGGAAACATGATCGAATGTATCTATTCGATGTCTAAACGACTCTGTATAATATCTCTTCCGACATCGAATACCAGTAACAAATTAGACATGGTGACATCAAGTAGACATCAATCCGATATCCGTTTGCACCGCTAAACCGCATCATATCAAGTATATTTATTAGTAATACTAAGTCCTAAGATAAAATAATTCCTTATGCCGTTGGACTAATGCAATTTCCCCATTTTGCTTTGTTTACATCTTAATTTGATGTATTATTTACATAATGTATTACTTTTTATTGATAATTGACGTTATTTCATTACATTTCCTCAATAGATCGACTGCATTTCTATGAATTAATCTATTACGGTACCAGATTGTACCTAGAATGAGTATTGCGTCATGTATCTTTCGATCACAAACTACTCCATACGTTAGCCAGCTATAAAAGGCTCTCGCGGGAAAACTAAATTTCATTACGGCCTTCCATGATTACTGCTAAAGCACTCGTTCATTGAGGTTGTGCTTAGCCAGACTCTCGCCAGTGTTAAACTACGCATCACTTCAAAGCTTCAACAACGTGAGTACAACTTGGATATTTTCTTATCCTCGATTGTTTATTCACTGGCTAGAGTAAAGAGTTTTAATTCCATAATACACTTGCTCTTTATTGAGTTTTTTCCCCTTTTTTAGAAATAAGTTTTTTAGCCATCTGATGGTTTATTAACTTATTTAAACTACGATTAAACAAAAAAGTTCCTATCCGTAATAGTTCTGATTTAGTTACTAAATTTAATTCAAGTACGTAAAGGCACTTCTTTATTTTATAACGATGTTGTTTATTTACAATATTTCAGTCGTATGTCATTTAATCTCTATCCTAGGTAGGTAGTATTCGGTAGGTACTATATAATAAATTTTGGTACCTACCTACCTACCTACTTACTAGGTTTTGATATTTCACTGCGCAATAAGATACTAACTTCTCTTTGTGACTTTTACTTATCAGAATTATTGATGGATAACTTGTAAATACAAGGAAGGAACGCAATAAAGCTAGTACATTAAAAATGGAACGCAATAAAGCTAGTACATTAAAAATGGAACGCAATAAAGCTAGTACATTAAAAATGGAACGCAATAAAGCTAGTACATTAAAAATGGAACGCAATGAAGCTAGTACATTAAAAATGGAACGCAATAAAGCTAGTACATTAAAAATGGAACGCAATAAGGCTAGTACATTAAAAATGGAACGCAATAAGGCTAGTACATTAAAAATGAAACGCAATAAAGCTAGTACATTATAAATGAAACGCAATAAAGCTAGTACAATAAAATGGAACGCAAGAAAACTAGTACAGTAAAATGGAACGTAATAAAACTAGTACGTTGCGATGTAACGCAATATAGCTAGTACGTTACAATGGATTGCAATAAAGCTAGTACATTAAAATGGAACGCAAGAAAGCAAGTACACTTGATGGAATGCATCATAGCTAGTACATTGAGGCTGAACGCAAAAGCTAGTTCATCGAATGGAACGCATTAGCTAGTACAATACGAAAGAACGCATCAGCTAGTACAGTACGATGAAACGCATAAGCTAGTACATTGAATGGAACGCATTAGCTAGTGCAGTACAATGGAATGCGCATGCTAATACATTATAATGGAACGCATAAGCTAGTACAGTATAATGCAACGCATTAGCTAGTACAGTACAATGGAACGCATTAGCTATTACAGTACAATGGAACGCATTAGCTAATACAGTACGATGGAACACATTAGCTAGTACAGTACAATGGAATGCGTAAGCTAATACATTATAATGGAACGCATAAGCTAGTACAGTATAATGGAACGCATTAGCTAGTACAGTACAATGAACACATTAGCTATTACAGTACAATAGAACGCATTAGCTAATACAGTACGATGGAACGCATTAGCTAGTACAGTACTATGGAACGTAACTAGTTACTTATCTCATTATTAAATACAAAATATATTGACGAGACGTTAAGTAACGTGTGATTGCACAATACATCTTGATGAATTCCAAATGTCTTTCTAGACAGAATTCAATGTGTATTACAATGATAAATGTTACTATTTCCAATTATTAACTCTAAATTTTAAATTAATGGCTTAAATAACCATTTACTCATGAGAAATATTTTCTCATGAGTAATAAGTATATTATATTGCCTACTAACATATCTTCCATCCCAACAGACAACATCTGCAAATCGAACGATGGATGAATTCAGGTGTAAACATTCCAGTTGGTATAAGAAGCCCTTCGTATCAAGGACAATTAACCACCCGTGTGATAAATGTGCCACTTGCATTACGGGAAAGTACAAAAAATATGAACCTTCCAACTGTACAGCCTGCTCCTTTTTCATGAGACACATGTTTCTCGAAAGCTCTCTTCAGTTACCCTGCATAGCAGCTTGGAGACGATGGGAAGAGACGTTCGTAAGGATTATGAAGAGCAACAAGAAAGCCCCGAACAAGAGCTATTCTACCTTTACTTGGGTAACTAATTAATAATTAATTTATTGTTCTATAATACTCAATTATTTACTTACGTATTATATACATTATTATAAATAATGAATGAATCATAATATCCTTTATGACACCCGTTTAATCTATTTACAGATGGAAGGGAGTCGCGATAAATGGTTCTTGAGAAATTTCTCTTCAGAAGAAGTTAAATTAACCAATCCGGCTGAAAAAGGAAGTTCGACTCCTGAATTAAACTTAGAAAATTCACAAACACCATCTCAAGCAAGTCAGGTTACCTCTGAAATCAACATTTCAGAGATTAATCTCACAAATGAAACGACGGATAGGGAATTTCCCAATGAGCAAATAACAACCACGACGATTGCTAAACGTCATGGATCTCCATTGTTTTCTTCACCTAAAAGAATTCGAGTAGATAATAATGCTTCATTGAACTACGAACCAACTCCTTATTTGCAAGAAAACTCGCTCAATCCTTCATACATACCTACACCAATCTCGTACTGTATGTCTGTACCTGAGTATCATATACAACATATGAATACTTGTAATAACCCTGTTGTGACATCTAATCACTCCATACCTGAAGAAACACATTGTATAGTACCACCTGTTACTCGTAGTTCATCAATCCTTTGTCCACAACAAAATACAATCTCTTATGAATGGTGGGCTAACTTCATGACGCGTTTCAGTTCTGATCCTGGTCTTTTAAATTTATTTAAAACCACCACAGGACACATGAACTCGGATGAGTCACCAGAAACAAATTTACTGGTCACAGAAGTATCCTCTAAGAGAGTTATGAATAACATACACCCTGACAGTGTACACCGTACACCCTGACAGTGGTAATACGTCGTCAGAGGATAGTAATTCTACTAATGAATCTTCGGATGAGTCTGTGAATGAAGTTCATTCACCCCTTATGTCCGATAGTATCATCATCAACTCAGACACGGAGGAAGATATAAACTCTCTACCTATTAACAAATCCCATAAACACCCATTGCATAAGCAGGCAGCAAACGTTCTCGACAAAATGTTTGCATCGAGGCCACAATCATGGGAACCATACTTTCATGATAAACTAACAAGTCATAATCATGAACTTCGCTATTACTTAGGAAAAGAGATCTGATATGATATGTGGGAAGGAATTCCACAATTGATCGTGAAAGGTGCCTACCAGGAGATCGCATCCTTGCCTGTCGACCAAAGATTGGTGAAGATAACATGGGATGAAAAATCATTTCCATACTTCCAAATATTCACTACGAATTCAGGAGAGAACATTCACCCGCTTTATAGACCTTTCATTTGTAAAGGTTCATATTTAAGAACCCAAGAATAACCTTCCATTACTACAAGTCGTGAGGTATTCACTAAAGTGGCGGGAATATTTACAAACAGTTTACGTCTGAGTACAAACTTGTACCCTGGAGCAGACACGAACAAGGGATTGCAAATGATCTCTTCAAATACGATTCCCTGGAAAACAATAAAAGATGTCGAAGAGAAAGTTGTAAGGCAAGACATTTTTGCACGCCCAACAGGGATATTCACTTTACTCTCTGAAAATGATGAATTGTCGACTTACCTCAATGCTCCTTCCCTCCCTCATAAACAGAGTTCTCGTGAGCATCCAGATCTTTATAAACTATTCAGAGAGCATAAAGATGCTCAGAGCATAAGAGACGAGGAAGAATTCCGTAAAACAACTCGTATTCTTTGGCAAAATTATGAGTTAGTAGACTTCACTGTGAAAACCCTTCAGCACTATGCAACTTCGACAAATACCTTCATGAAACCTGAACCAGGTACTACATTACCAATGCAAAAGAACTTACAAAATTTGGCTGAGTTCACTGCTCTTAGCAAAAAGTCGCTGTTAAGTTACTTTGCGGATCAAGCTAAACTGGCAATCAGGAAGAAAATACAGATCAGGAAATATGTCGTGGGCAGTATCGAACCTATTGCAATTCGACAAGTTCTTCTCGATCATTCGGTTCTTTCATCTGGCTTATTTTCAGAATCAGCTATCAAAGAAGCCGAGAAACTACTACAAGAAGCTCGGTCCTCATCTATTCAAATTAGAAATGCTGAGGGCATCAGAATGGATAATAATTTGAATCCAAGCCATTTTCAGCAGAAATTTCGTACAAAGCCTGCACAAGGTAATGAAAGAAGAGATAAGTCTGAAATTTATACCCATAAGGCCGCAAGCAGAAAGCAATTTAACAAAGAACATATCGAAAGAGGCCCTCCAAAATGGTCTAAAATTCAAAGGAGAGATTCTCAAGAACAGAGTTCACAACAACAAAACTGTTACTTTAAAAAACAACACTCAAAAACTCAGTTCCCAAGAAGGTCCGAAAAAACATTCTTCAACCAGGGAAATTCAGGAAACAAGTTCCCAAATTCATTCAATTCTAAAACTAATAACCCTAGACGCAAATTCAAACCAAGGAAGCAGCGTACTCCAAAATGAAACTGGCGCGCGGTTGCTGAACTTTGCAAGCCTCTGGAAGTCAGCCCCTCCAGAAATTTACAATACAGTAAAGAGAGGTTACCATTGGAGATGGAAAAATCATCCTCCTACCCTCAGCTTACCATCAACCACTCAAAATCAGCCCCTATTAGAACCACTCATTCAGAAGTGGTTTATCAACAAAGTCATATACAAAGTACCCAATCAGCCATGTTTCCTGTCCCGCATATTCTCCGTTCCCAAAAAAGATGGTTCCCTACGACTCATTTTGGATCTCAGCAAGCTGAACAAGTTCATAGAACAAAACACGTTTCAAATGACAAATCATGTGACAGTTGCCAAAATCATCAAACCACCAGTGATGTTTGCTTCCCTCGACATCAAAAATGCATACACTCATATACCAATGAGAAACAACCTGCACAAATTTCTGGCGTTCTCCTTCGAAAACCAACTGTATTTTTTCAGAAGCCTTCCTTTTGGCTTAAGCCCGGCACCGTACATATTCACCAAGGTACTGTCATGGCCACTAAGCCTACTTCACCAAGAAGGCATAAATGTCGTTGCATATCTCGACGATTGGCTATTATGGCACCAATCGAAAGAGCAATTAACCAAAGTGGTTACACGTACGATCGATCTTTTACGATCGCTGGGACTCACAATAAATTTGAAGAAGTCGACAATAGTGTCAACAGAAAAATTAGAATGGCTAGGTATTCTCTGGAACGGTCAAAAAGGACAGTGGTCAATGCCGAGAGAAAAACAAGTTCAAATAAATGCATTGGCACGCAGCTTGCTACACTCTACAACGATAACACGACGTCAATGGGAAGCATTCCTGGGAAGCATCAATTTTGCGTGTCAGGTCCACTTCCATATGAGACCACATTTCCAACCATTAGCTCAAGCAAGCCTGATAGCAGGTCCACAATCTCGCGACCAACCAGTGACACTACCACCACAGCTAAGACGTCCTCTGTGGTATTGGACACAGAATGCAATATGGAATTTAATTCCTCACTTTGCGACAGACCTTCCAAGGTCATTCCTATGGACAGACGCATCGTTAGACGGTTGGGGGGCGTTCCTGAATTCATCAGCAACCTCCCAAGGACTGTGGCCGAAGGAGTTCCACAACACGCACATAAATGTACTCTAATTGAAGGCGGTGAAAGAAGCAATCTTGTCTTTCAAAATAAGCAAATGCAACCTTCTAGTATACATCGACAACGAAGTAGCCCGATATACAATAACAAAAGGACGTTCAAAATCACCAATTCTTCTCAAAGAAATCAAGAGTCTGATGAGTCTTTGCCAAAAGAAAACAATAGTTCTAACGGCAACTCGCATACCTTCCTCTCTGAATACGGTAGCCGATGCTCTGAGTCGGACAACACCTCTTCCGACAGAATGGTGCTTACCAAAGGAAACCTTCCGAGTAATCCATCGATGGTACGGCCACCAACTATCAATCGATCTAATGGCAACACCACTAAATACTCAACTGAATCGATTCATCTCACCCTTTCCACATCCTCTTGCAGAGGACTCGAACGTTCTATTAGTAAATTGGAACAATTGGAAACATGTTTACATTTTCCCACCAGTAAAGATGATACCTCAACTTCTACCACAACTGCGGTCATACAAAGGTCAGGGAATCTTCATAGCCCCTTGGCTTCTCACAGCAGCATGGTTTCCAGATCTTTACAACAGATCAGTAGAACATCTGCATATAAGAGAGCCCTTGGTACAAGAGGTACAAGGCAACATCATAGAATCTGTATCCGTTGGTTACGGAAAATGGACCGCATTTCGTTTTTAACGAAAATATTAACAATATCAAGAGGCAAAAACCTCGCAGAGCAATTGGTCAAGGCATACAGAGTATCTTCTCAGAAACAAGCTCAGACAGCATGGAACAGCTTCACTCGATGGTTGCCAACATCAGTTGTCACCATTACTAAAAAAAAAACTATTCTCAAATTTCTGCTCTATGCCCATAGAAAACTAAGCTTATCTCCAAGAACTGTCCTAGGATACAAGAGCTCTTTAGCATGGCCAATAAGAGAAGCCTTTGGGGTAAATTTTTCTGATCGTGATTTCTCTCTACTTGCTAAAAGCTTTTTCTTACAACAGCCACCAAAGCAGCAATTAATACCTCGGTGGTCGCTCAATCATGCATTAGAGGCCTTATCGAAACAAGAATTTAGGAATAATCCCTCTACAGAAATTAAACTTTATAAAGCTTTATTTCTAACAGCACTAGCAAGCGGAAATCGATCTTCTGAACTACATGCAATGTCACGACTGGGTTTAGAAGAAGACGATAAATTTATAACATTACCTATCAGACAGAATTTTTTGTTTAAAAATCAGACATCCGACCGCAATCCTCCCCCTGTGTGCTTCCCCAAACTGGGTAAACAACATCCACTATGTCCAGCATTAGCAATCAACCAATACTTGAAGGCAACTCAAGATAAAGATCACAATGGTCACCTTTTCTTGCATCCTAAATCTGGAAGACCGTTAGGAGGTGGTGGAATAAACTACTGGATCTCGAAAGCTATCAGCAAGATAGATGGAAGTCTCCAAGGTAGACCTCATGACCTCAGAAAGTATGCTTTCAGCGCTAGCTGGGCGAGAGGAACAAGGTTGGAGGATATAGTGAAGAATGGATTCTGGTCAACGCCTAATCCATTCATAAACACTTATTGTGTTCCAGTTGATACGGATCTTCCTCTATGCGTTGCTGGAAGAACTGTCATATCCAGAAAGTGAAAATTTTTTGTCTGAAATGATTTTGTATTTATGTCATTGTGTTATAATAGTCAAGTGGATCATTATTATTATGTTATAACTTATAAGGTTACAATGGATCATTATTATTACTATATGATGTTCATTATTACTATGTTTTGTTTAAGTGGATCAATATTATTATTATTGAAATATTATGTTCCTTACCTTTACAATTTCCTAGTTTTATTGGTTAACCAGAAGTCTTAATTTCATATATTGAAACTACTAATAGACTTCACTGAAATCTTAATTTAGTAAATTCTTTATGGTGCCAAGCTATTAAAGTCAGTAGCTAATCTGTTATATTATAGGATGTTCTCGTGTCTTCGTGCATCAGAACGCCTCCTGCCAATTTCACCTCCGGCTGTGTTAAAGAATTCCGGCATAAGGAATTATTTTATCTTAGGACGTAGTATTACTAATAAATAAACCTATTGAGCGGAGCGAAAGAGCTCCTATTTATTAGTAATACGTAGTCCTAAGATAAAATATATTACCTCCTCCACCCCCGTCCTGATTACACTTCAGAGACGCCGTAATGAGATTTAGTTTTCCCGCGAAAGCCTTTTATAGCTGGCTAACGTATGGAGTAGTTTGTGATCGAAAGATACATGACGCAATACTCATTCTAGGTACAATCTGGTACCGTAATAGATTAATTCATAGAAATGCAGTCGATCTATTGAGGAAATGTAATGAAATAACGTCAATTATCAATAAAAAGTAATACATTATGTAAATAATACATCAAATTAAGATGTAAACAAAGCAAAATGGGGAAATTGCATTAGTCCAACGGCATAAGGAATTACTAATACGTATTACTAATAAATAGGAGCTCTTTCGCTCCGCTCAATAGGTTTATTTGGCATCGAAGTGATACCGTTATAACAGCGTTGGATAGAAAGATATATTATGACATCCAACATACATAGGGATTCTGCATCGAACAGACGCCTAATTATATATCTAATATGCTTCGAAACGATATCCACTTGCATCCAATAAATAAATAAATTAAAATTGAAAACTCTTACTTTCATTGATATAACGTACTGTACGTTTAGATGCATGTCAATTTGATTAATGTTACATTATGTTACATATAAATGAAATGGGAAGAAATTAAGTGATGTGTCCAGGTTTCGATCGTGGGTCCATCCGTCCTCGTGCCAGCAGCTCTGCCACTTTGCCACCGTGGATGCCTTTTGCTAAAAATAAATTTGATATTAAACGACCCGGAGATACTTAAAATATTTTAAAGTGAATAGAACAATACAGGTAAGCACCGCTTTTATAACCTAAATCACAACTTATTCGTATTACAAATTGTAACTGAGTTGGTCAAATTTTTATATAATTGTAACTCTTTAAAAATTTCGTTCTCTATGAGTTCAAATTAAAGAAAATGTTTCGAGGCCACGACTTAGAATAGATGAATGCTCTGTGATGAAAGTTCAAAGTAATGAATGCATTAATTAAAATTTGACCATAGATTAACTCTCACTCAGTAAATATAGGTCATAATAGTTGAGTAATTAGTTTGATATTTTGACTTATATACCCAGCAAACATGAATGTATCTATTCGATGTCTAAACGACTCTGTATAACCTCTCTTCCGACATCGAATACCAGTAACAAATTAGACATGGTGACATCAAGTAGACATCAATCCGATATCCGTTTGCACCGCTAAACCGCATCATATCAAGTATATTTCGCATCGAAGCGATACCGTTATAACAGCGTTGAATAGAAAGATAAATTACGACATCCAACATACATAGGGATTCTGCATCGAACAGACGCCTAATTATATATCTAATATGCTTCGAAACGATCTCCACTTGCATACAATAAATAAATAAATTAAAATTGAAAACTCTTACTTCATTGATATAACGTACTGTACATTTAGATGCATATTAATTTGATTTTTGTTACATATTGTTATGTGTAAATTATATGGGAAGAAATGAAGTGATGTGTCCTGGTATCGATCGTGGGCCCCTCCGACCTCGTGCCTGTACCTCTGTCACATTGCCACCGTGGATGTATTAGACTAAAAAAAATTTTGATATTAAACGACCCGGAGATACTTAAAAATATTTTAAAGTGAATAGAACAATATACAGACAAGCACCGCTTTTTTAACCAAAATCACAACTTATTCTTATTACAAATAGTGAAGAGTTGGTCAAATTTTTATATAATTGTAACTCCTTAAAATTTTCGTTCCTTCTGAGTTCAAATTAAAGAAAATGTTTTGAGGCCACGACTTAGAAGAAATTAATAGATAATTAGATTTTTATAATTATTGTGTTTCATTGAACAAATAGGAATTTTGTGCTCTGTGAAATATTTTTAGCAGTAAGGTATATGTTCCAAGTTATTAATAGGGTCTATATTTTCGAACACGTGATAAAGGAAAATATAATAATCATTATTTAACTACTATTTAATTAGTAACAAAATAGCTGAAGGTATGAAACCAATTGAAGTAAAAGTTAAATAATGATTAAATATAGATTTATTGAGTCCGATTACCATTTTAAGTTTAATTATCTATAATGTGAATCACTGAATTTCAATCGTCTCATTTGCACAGCTTTTGGCACTAGGTGAAAGCTCAAGTTATCGGATATGGAGCTCCTAATTTTATGTGGAAAAATTATTTATGTAATAAATTTTATTTCTAAACTTGTATTTACGTACTGGTATCATGGATGCCAATTTTAGGAAGAATTGAATAATGATAATTATTATATTTATTTCTTATACATATTCGAAAAATGTGGAACCGTCTGATAACACAGAATTTACTCTAAAATGAAACATATTAAATATCCCATCAACTTTTAATTATTTACGTTTAGTAGAGGTTTAACGTCTGCTTCGGAACCAAAGGCCATGTCGCTGACGTCAAGAGGAAATGAAATACAAGGGACTGGAAGAAGCAGTGAGAAAGGAAAGTGGCTCCATGTACGAAGTCACGACGCTCATGAATGCTGAAAAGCTACTCCGTGAATGCTGTCACTAACCGAGAAATGTGACAAAAATAGTCACAAGCACTGGTGGCTGCACTCAAGGATAGAAGAGAGAATTGAAGAGGTAATAGTAAATGAAGTCTACGAGCCTACCTAACACAAAATCTAAGAACTCGTACGTAATTGTGGAGCATAACCCTAGCGCTATCCTCTAAAACTGCATGGAGAGTTAAAAACACTATACACATGGTAAACATAAAATAGACAATACATAATCCAAATTACAACAGTTTTGGTTCCAAAGGGACACCACCCCACTTCTCTTCTATTCACCAAAGACAGCTTCAGGAACCATTCGAGGCTTATTTACAATAAGCAGTTTAGAATAGATTCATAACAATAAATGCACTGGCCATCGAAAAATCACTTGATTGGTTATCCATTTCATTTTCATGGTACTGGAGGAACAATATTCAACATCCGATGTTCCAGTATCGCTTACTTTACGTTAATCCAGTGTACAATCGCACTAGCATGCTAATGCCCGATCGTACCTTTAAAACTGCCGTAGTCCCCCATAAGTGTACTAAGTACCATCTAGGCATGGACCACCAGGATGATTCCTGAGGCTTTCAACGAGAGCAAGCAAATTATTAAGTATAGTTCAAAGGGAGCACAAGGTACGTCATATAGAAAGGTACAATCCAATTGAATAGAAATAATTCCTACATTTCTGTACTTATTATAAAACAGGAAGATAAGAAAATGAATTTCCTAATTTGAAACGATTTCTTTAAAACTACGTATCTGTTTTCGTACTTCTGGTCGAAGTATAAATTCAGATATCGTTTGGAAACCGACATGCCGACATCAAGATGATGCTGTTAAAACCATGTATCGGTTTTCGTGTTTCTACTCGAAGTGTAAATTCAGATATCATTTAGAAACAGCCATTCCGATATCTACTATGAGTCGAAATGGTTGCTAAGTCGATACCCACCGTTAGCGCTACGAATTCGACAGCAAACGGCATCGAATCGACATTCATATGTTTGTTGGGATAATTGTGCTTCATTGAACAAACAGGAATTTTTTGCTCTGTGAAATATTTTTAGCAGTAGGGTTTATATGTTCCAAGTTACTAATAGGGTCTATATTTTCGAACACGTGATAAAGGAAAATATAATTATTATATAATTTAACTACTATTTAATTAGTAACATAATAGCTGAAGGTATGATACCAATTGAAATACAAGTTAAATAATGATTATTATATATTGATCTAAATATTAAGTCCGATTACCACTTTAAGTTTAATTACCTATAATGTGAATCACTGAATTTTAATCGTCTCATTTGCAGCTTTTGGCACTAGGTGAAAGCTCAAGTTATCGGATATGGGGCTCAGCATTTTACGTAGAAAAATTATTTATGTATTGATTTTTATTTCTAAACTTGTATTTTACGTACTGGTATCATGGATACCAATTTAAGTAAGAATTTAATAATGATAATTATTATATTTATTTCTTACTTATTCGAAAATATGGAACCGTCCGATAACACAGAATTTACTCTAAAATGGAACATGTTAAATAGCCCATCATCTTTTAATTATTTACGTTTAGTAGAGGTTTAACGCATGCTTCGGAACCAAAAACCGTGTCGTTGACGTCAAAAGGAAATGAAATACAAGGGACTGGAAGAAACAGTCAGAAAGGAAAGTGGCTCCATGGACAAAGTCACGACGCTCATGGATGCTGAAAAGCTACTCCGTGAATGCTGTCACTTATCGAGGAATGTGACAAAAAAAATTTCAAGCACCGGTGGCGGCACTCAAGGATGGAAGAGGGAAATGAAGAGGTGATAGTAAATGAAATCTACGAGCTTACCTTTCACAAAATCTAAGACCTTCTAATTGTAGAACATAACCCTAGCGCTATCCTCTGAAACAGCATGAAGAGTTAAAAACATGATGAACATGGTAAACATAAAATAAACAATACATAATCCAAATTACAACAGTTTGGGACCCAAGGGACGCCACCCTCTTCTCTTCTATTCACCAAAGACAGCTTCAGGAACCCCTCAGGGCTTATTTACAATAAGCAGTTTAGAATAGATTCATCACTTGATTGGTCACGGTACTGGAGGAACACTGTTCAACAACCGATGTTCCAATATCGCTTACTTTTCGTTGATCCAGTTCACAATCGCACTAGCGTGTCAATGCTCGATCGTACCTTTACAACTGCCGTAGTCCCCTATAAGTGTATTAATTATTGGGTATAGTTTAAAGGGAGCACTACGTATGTTATATAGAAAGGTACAACTCATTTAAATGGAAATAATTCCTACATTTCTATACGTATTATAAAATAAGAAGATGAGAAAATGAATTTCCAAATTCGAACGATTTTTTTAAAACTACGTATCTGCTTTCGCACATCTGGTCGAAGTATAAATTCAGATATCGTTTGGAAACAGACATGCCGACGTCAACATGATGCTGTTAAAACCATGTATCGGTTTTCGTGTTTCTACTCGAAGTGTAAATTCAGATATAATTTAGAAACCGACATTCTGATATCTACTATGAATCGAAATGGTTGCTAAGTCGATACCCACCGTTAGCGCTACGAATTCGACAGCAAACGGCATCGAATCGACATTCATATGTTTGATGGGATGATGTTCTGTTGTTAGAGGCCGAAGTTAGTAAGTGCTCAATTTACCTGCTTGATCCTATATTGTCATACCAAATACATGTAAATATACGAAATAAAAATAATTGTAAGTAGGTAAATAAGTATTTTAGACAAAATAAGATGACATATTCGTAATTCTCGTAAAATTCTTTATAAGAATATCATGAAAATGGTATGTAGTAAGCTGTATTTATCTATCATTAAATATAAACAAAATTGCATGGTAAAGCCTCACTTCTATGACATCACAGAATACTCCCGCACGGTTGTGGGGGTTTGGGGAGAACCTGCGCCCGAGCATACCTGTTTAAAGTTATTATATCATGGTCCAACATACACGAGGAATCTGTATCGGACAGACGCCTAATAATATATCTAATATTCTTCGAAACGATATCCACTCGCATCCAATAAATTTATTAATTAATTCACAAATTAAAATTGGAAAATCTTACTTTATTGATATAATGAACTATAGGGTA
Source organism: Caprella mutica (assembly GCA_947561585.1). Classification (NCBI taxonomy): domain Eukaryota; kingdom Metazoa; phylum Arthropoda; class Malacostraca; order Amphipoda; family Caprellidae; genus Caprella; species Caprella mutica. The sequence goes on from CANNZV010001989.1 coordinate 113,789, forward strand.
AGGTGGACATCAGTGGGCACAATGGGACAGTCTAAATAACTCTTTCAATATAAGGTAATTTTAGTCAATCGTCTAGGATAGTATTCTTCTATCAGGCGCGTATACAAGGGGGGGGGGGCATTTGGGGCAGATGCCCCTCCACCCCCTTGAGGTCTGAAATTTTTAAAAATAAATCTACGGATTAATAAAAATATATGGATTAATCCTCCAAATTGAAGAAATGTCAATTATTTGATTAATTTTAATTGCTTTTGACATGCTTGAACACTGTCCTTTTTAAATTGCGAAATGGGAGAAATTAAATTGCTTCAAATCGTATTATGTTTAAGCCATTTTGTCCATAGAGAGTGGATTTCTATCACCCTATTAGTATTAGCATTGATCTTTAATTTAAAAATGTTTTTGAATTTGAGAAGAAATGCATAGTCCTGTACTCTGTAGTTTGCCAAAACACCTTCTTCTTCAACAGTAAGTCGAAAATTCATGCTTCACTCCATGACAAGTGGAAGGGTCGCTAAATCTTACCACTTGAAAAAGTTCACAAGAGTTCATGGTCTATTCAATGAAACTGGTTCTATTCACAAGAAAAGCAAATGAAAACAAAACCAAAAAGAACGGAAACAGTGATTCAGGAGGCGAAGAGTTTCTTTGAAGCAAACACTAGTTTTTCTCTCAGTAAAGGTTTTCAGCAGATTTCATCCACACCAAAACCACGTGGTGGAGGATCATCATACATTCATTTAGTTTCCGTTTTTATCATTGAACTTCAGTTCTACCATTAACGAAAACCACATAAATAGCGGTTTTTTGAGTAGATTATGCAGAAACCATCCAACATTGCCAATTGAATCGTTTGGACAGACGAGAAGTTAATTTGCCTCCATCAAAAACACATCGAAAAAATACGAATGAAAATCCTCGAAATATCTGGAAAACAAATGATAGGTATGATGCTAAGGTAATGATCTTCGATGCAATTATTAATTGAATGGTTCCAATTGTTCAAGCATTCCTTAACGAATATGGCAACTTGTAACCAGTAAATGGTTTTCAAAACTCTGATTGCTCCAGCACATTATTTGGCCCAGCCTGCAACTTCTTCACTTTGGTGGATGCAAGACCACATTGCACAAATGCAGCTCTAGAATTTTCAAGGAAGAGTTTCGAGGTCGAGTGATTAGCAGAAGTACGGAAATAAATTCCTGGTCAGCACACAGTCCAGATCTAAACTCTTTGGACTTTCGCATATGGGCTGCTGCACAAACTCGAATTTACAAAGAAAAAAAAGCAGATCCCAATGAGTCTCGTATACAATGTGCTCAAATCTCCGCTCAAATATATAACAATAAGACTTTCAAGAAAGTGTGCAAGAATGTTCTGAAGCGTGCATCGTTCTGTCTTCACATCGGAGGGGGTCATTTTCAACAACTTTTGTAGGACCTCAGGAGATGTGCTTCATATGATATAACACAATGAATGTTTAATAATAATAAAAATCTTTTCTTTTCCTTCAAAGTGATACATCTATAATGGTATTTGACTTATTTTTAAGTGCTTCTAATTCGCAATTAAAAAATTACGTTATCTGATGAAACACAGTGTAGCAGTATGGTTTTGATAATTTTTGTTGCAGCCAATGATTGAATATTGTGATTAAGTTAATAATTATCAGTCTATTAGACTTGATATACAGCTTATGGACTATACATTACAATACATCCACTGACACACTGTGTTCAATCAGAAACAACATTCTTAAATTGCGAATAAGAAGCACTTCTAATGCATCAATTGTCATCATAGATACACCACGTTGATGGAAAAGAAAGTATTATTATTAAACGTTTATTGTCCTATATATATATGGCTATATCATATGAACCACATCTCCTGTGGCCCTAGAGAAGTCCAGCCTGAAGACAGAACGAAGCAAACTTCGAAACATTTTTTCAAATTTCTTAGGGGTCTCCGGGCTATACCTTTCAGCGAAATTTAAAACACTTTGTATAAGAGACACAAAGGAATATTATTTTTCACATATAAACTCGAGTTTGTGCAGCAGTCAAGAATAGAAAATCCAAAAGGTTGAGATACTGATTGTGTGCTGGCCAGGAATTTTCCGTTCTTCTGCTAATGAATCGACCTCTAACCTTTTCAATGAGAAATTATAGAACTGCATTTGTTCAATGTGTTGGAGCGCCGTCTTGCATCCACCAAAGTGAAGAACGAGATGCAGTATGGGCTAAATAAGGGGTGTTAATTTGGTATGCGATCTGTGAGGTTAATGTGATCTGATAATGCATTAGTATTGTTATTATAATTATGATAATTTTTCTTTTTAAGCAACTGTGACACAAAACAAACAATATAGACGAGATGATATTGTCACAATGCATTAAAAGTAAAAAAACTGATCTTTTCTGTTTGCTTGGCGCATGGAAAATAATCGAAATGAAATAATAGATTATGATGGTATCATACTCACTAACTTTTAAAATGTATTTATTTAATTAGAAATAATACAGACTTGATATATTAAATAATGTATTTTGATAAGTTTCTATTTCGTGGGCGAATAGGAATATATAATAATATAAAGATGATAACAATATCTGTTTCTTGGGCGCATTTATAATAACAATATAACTAACGATAATAACAATTTTATTGGATAAATCCACTTCAGATTATTATCTTCATCCATATTCGTCATCAAGGAAAGGTGTTCTAATAAAGCAGAGATCATTAAAATCAGGAGTCAGTAAGTATGATACCATTATAATTTAGTATTATATTTCGATTATTTTCCGTGCGCCCAGCAAACAGAAAAGATCCAAAAAACATATATTAATTGCTTATTTTTACTTTATATTCATAAAAGTTTAGAAGGATGTAGTCTATATAACGATATTTTCTTGAGGTATTTCCATAATAAGGCTTTGCGTATGTAAATGATATATGATTATTTAAGGAAATATAATACTATATATATTTTGTATCTCGTATACCTGTTTGTATCTTTTATATTTGCTAATATATTCTAAATAGATCGCATGCCAAACCAGTAAATGATGATCAAATCGCATAGCAAACTAGCACCAAATAATGTCCTGTAGTAATCTGAGATATGAAACACCATTAACAGATGACAAGTTGCCATCATCATCAAGGAATGCATAAAAGATTATATCCATTCAATTAATAATGGCAACAGAGATATTACCTTAGCATCATACCTATCATTTTTTCCGTTGATATTTCAGGGATTTTCATTAATGTACCTGACGATCCTCCACAACGGAGTTGTTGAGAATCTGCTGAGAAACTGGGGGGCTCTTCATAGAAACTCTTCACTTCCTGAATCTCTTTTTCCGTTCTTTTTTGGTTTTGTTATCATTTGCTTTTCTTGTGAATAGAACCAGTTACATTGAAGAACAAAACAAAAATTTCATAACTCATGAGTTTCACTGTGAAACGATTGGTCCATGTCCAGTGATCTGCTGGTAGAAATTTGAGAGTGACCCGGTCAAAGGTCAAGGTCATGGTCATTTTTAATTTTAAAAGTATTGAACCATATTGCATGAAACTTGGTGGGACGATTGGTCAATATGCAGGAACCGTTTTGTCAGATTTTGGGAGCGATCAGGTCAAAGGTCAAAGATCAAGGCCATTTGTATCTCAATAACTCAAAAAGTATTCAACCAAATTGTCTGAAATTTGATGGTACAATTGGTCAATGTCCAGGAACCATCTGTTAGAATTTTGGGAGTGATCCGGTCAAAGGTCAAGGTCATTTAAAACTCAATAACTCAAAAAGTATTGTACCATATTGCATGAAACTTGGTGGGAAGATTGATTGTTATCTAGTTAGCAGTTTCTTGAATTTTGGGAGTGAACGGGTTAAAGCGGCGGCGAAGGTATGCGCTCTACCGAGTGCACATAATCTAGTTGTAATTAATTGCTACAATAATTGGTTAGAACAGTGGCTCTTATAACTTTATTGGGGGTACCGAACCTCAATTGTTCTTTTCATGTCCCTTCGTGGTTAAAACAATCAAAACAATCTTCAAAATCAGAACATATGTTTATAACGGTTTACTATATTTGGGTACAAAATTTTTCCCGGGATCCCGGGATGAACACGATTTTTATCCCGGACAAACAAAAGTGGCCAATATGTGAAACCCTACAATGAATATAAGGTCTAAATTTAGGATCAGGCCCTTAATACGGGTCTAGGTCAATTGATCCCCGGTCAAAAGATCCCCCGTCATTTGATCCCCATAACATTTCATTTCCGATCAAAAGATCCCCGGTCATTTGATCCCCATACCATTTCATTTCCAATCAAAAGATCCCCCTTCATTTGATTCCCAGTCATATTTTCCGTTTATACACCTACTATTCATTTATTATATGTGAATATATTAATTATTTAATATATGATAGAAATAGGCACCTTACAGTCGATGAAGTTTTGTAAAGAAACTAAGTAATTAGGGTAAAACAGCTAACAAGAAATTAAAATGTTTTTTATTCAAATAAGTAACAGCATATATGCTTTCAAATTTACATTTCGGAAACAAACAAAATTGAATGGTAAAATCAAATGTACAGGTATACCTCACACTTATTATAACTAGCACATATAAATAAATCAGAAGCATGTCTCGTAATTATTTCTCCTGATATAGGAGCTAATTGAGGAGTAACTTTTGACAATTTTATCCGTAGTTTTCAGTTAAGCTTCTTTGCCGTAACTATTACAACTATTATCATCATGCAGGTCGGAAATAAAAAAATATTTTATGGTAAAATAACCTAAGTATATTATTTACCATAAAATGATTTTCAATCTATCCCACCTACATGATCATGATGTTTGTAATAGTTACGGAGAAAACAGGTAAACAGAAAGTTAGGTATATTCACTTAGCTTGCGACAGGGGCGTATCTAGGATTCGGTCATGGGGGGGTCACTTTTCAAAAAAAAATAACGTTTCTGAAAAAAATCTACGGATAATTCCTCAGACTGGTCAGTTATTTGATTATTTTAATTGCGTTGAACATGCTTACACTGTGTTTCGTCAGAAGCATCATTTTTTAAATTGTGAAATGGGAGGACGTCATTATGTTCATAAAGTATAAAGAATGGATTTTATCCTATTAATATTAGCATTTTTCTTAAACCTTAAAAATGTTTTTGAATTTAAGAAATGCATCGTCCTGTACTCTGTAGTTTTCCAAAACACCTTCTTCTCCAACAGTATGTCGAAAATTCATGCTTCACTCC